>CAUYRH010070109.1:0-17182 GCA_963574655.1 Perodicticus potto
CTGGGCATCTACCCAGAAGGAAAAAAATCCTTTTATCATAAGGACACTTGCACTAGACTGTTTATTGCAGCTCAATTTACAATCGCCAAAATGTGGAAATAGCCTAAATGCCCACCAACCCAGGAATGGATTAACAAGCTGTGGTATATGTATACCATGGAATACTATTCAGCCATTTAAAAAATGGAGACTTTACAGCCTTTGCATTAACCTGGATGGAAGTGGAACACATTATTCTCAGTAAAGCATCACAAGAATGGAGAAGCATGAATCCTATGTACTCAATTTTGATATGAGGACAATTAATGACAATTAATGACATGGTGGGGTGGGGGAAGGGAAAAGCAGAGAAAGAAAGAAGGAAGGAGGGGTGGGGGAAAGGAAGAGCAGAGAGAGAATGAGGTTGGGGGTGGGGTCTTGGTGTGTGCCACACCTTTTGAGGGCAAGACACGATTGTAAGGGGGACTTTATCTAACAAATGGAATCAGCGTAAAAATAAATAAATAAATAAATAATAAAAATTGCTTCTGGGGGAAAAAAAAAACAAAATTCGTGGCCCAAAAGTGCAATTACTTTTTTACATCCACATACTGAGTTGATGTAACAGTAATTTTGGCGATTGTTTTACAGAGTTTATGCATATTTTCACCCTTAAATAGCAAGATCCCTGACATTATGCTTACCTTCTTTGGATTATGGCAGCCATATTTATGGCTTGGATTTGTATTTGTACATCTTTTTGGAAACTTGCAGCTAAACTTTAATTCAAATCACGTAAGGATCACCTCTAAAATGCAACTGCTTGGGTTCTTTCCTGAACAATTGGGTCAGAGTTTGTATTTTTCAAAACCTTAAAACCCTGAAGTAGACCAACTTCTTTAATGTTCATGTTGTAGACAACCTGTTCGTCAATTTCACACTTACCATTTTGCAGTCAGTAAGACTAATAAGGCATCACAGAGCTCCTCAGTGCTATGCTGACACTTCTTGTGTCAGCAGGAACTCCCAAATATCACCACCTCTAAGGGGGAGAACTTTTAAACACATTTCTCACCAGACAGGATTTCATTTCCTTTCTCCTTAGAAAGTCATTTTTTTTCACTACCCCCATTCTTTGCCTCATGAGAGTATTTATAATTCCAAGGTATATGGAAATATTGTGTACCATGCTGTAATGTTACAAGGATCGTTTTCAAAGAGCATGAAAACTATTTCCTAGGCTCTTTAAAGATAACGGAGAGTAGTTTTTAATGAGGCTGACATGAGAATCCCCCCTTGTGGGAACCCCATCTATAATTAAAGAATGCTTCAATTTGCCAAGACTTGTATTTGAAAGTGGTGGTGAGGGGTTGAGTTGGAATGGAATGCTGTGAGTGGCCTATTAAGGTCCCCTCTCAATATTTTTCCTGGCAAAAACTGAAACTCAGAAAATACTGTATTGGCTACTAAGAATGTTGCTTGGTAGTTTTGTTTGTTTTAATTTTGGAGATGGAAATCAATAAATGATAGGTACCTGCAATTGTGGCTGACGTCAAACAAATAAACAGCCTATATATTTAGGATCTAGATGATTAGGTGAGAGAAGAGACCTGAAATTCAGCTTTACAAAAACAAATCTTTAAGATACTGTTCCTTGATGATCACGGTATATGTACAAAGTTCTTTTCTAGCAGGCTCCCCTTGGTAAATAGAAAAAGTAATATGACCTCCTGGCTTAGCTGGAGCTGGAACCAGCTGCCAGATGCAAAAGACAAAGTTACAAGGCCATGATTGGTGTTCTTCCATGGAACGTGGCAATGCAAATATTGAAATGTATGTAAAAAACACTTCTGTTGTGAGAAGAGAAATATTCCTTTTGATCTTGTTCCTTGATTTTTGCCATTTTTTGCCTTTTTATTTTACCTAGTGGGTAAACAATAATTATGCACATTATCTCTTATCCTTATAAGCCCGTATTTTCAGTATTATCATTTATAATTTATGGATATATCTGAGACCCATAAAGATCTAATTTTACTTTGCTAACAAGTGACTAGCTTGGTATTAAAATAGTCTTTACCATGTACCCCCACCAACCCTAAATTCAGTAGAACTCTGGCCTCTGTTATTGATTTATAGAAATTAGATATGCACATATCTGAAAAATATTTATTCACATAAATTATATGAGGTTAATTTACTGATCATTTGATTTTTGAAGTAGAAAGTGAAAGCATTTGGTTGTTAGCTTTCGTATCAAATTAATGTTATTTATAAAGATACCTTTAGAATTGTTTGAATATTAAGTTGCATTTAGCAAAAATAAGCATGCAAATGATGGCAATTTAACATTTAATGTTACTTGGGCATTTTGTGATATTTAAATTTTTGTGATTTTAATTTAACCATATTTCATGGGGAATTTGTTTAGTTCATTTTTTTTTTAGCATGAACCAATGTTAATTTTAATCACACAGACATCCAATTGTTTTACAAAAAAAAAAATCTTATAAGAATAATTACCTTGCCCTGTTTACAAATTGTATAGCTTAAATAACAGTGCCATCTTCTGAAAAGGACTAGTTAGACACAGAAAAATTTTCAGAGGGCTCGCTTTGGTTGAATACACAGAGGCTGATGATTTCAAAAAAACAAAACAAACGAACAAAAAACCACCAGAGGAAAAGTTAAACAAAGGCTAAACTTAGAGTGAGAGAAAACTCCAGGGTATAGGAAAATCGGAACATCGATGAGATACTATATTAGACAAAAAGCCTTGATATGTTATAAAGTAGAGCATCGCTTCAGGCACCTTGAAAATTTTCTGATATTCCAATTGAATTAATTATACTGCAAATGAAACATTCTGGTTAATCGAAAGAGATTTGAGGAAATGGTATGATTTAATTACAAATAAACAGGTTAATGAGAATAGGTTCCTATAATTCTTAAGCCTCCTCAAAATATTCTGATGAAGGACTGGACACAGATGGGATTGTTAAGATGCTAATATTAAGCAAGAAATATTAATTATTATTTCTCAACACTGCTTAAATTTTACTGATGCATTTGCAGTTGGTTAAAAGCATATCAGACAGGCAAGCCCATTTTCAAAGGATTGTCTTTAAAATAAGCTCTTTGTGCTGTTACTTCCCATGATATTTCTAATTTCTAGTAGTCTCTTTTCTAACTCTATCTCAATGACAGTTCAGCACTTACAAATTCAAGTATTTTTGCCCTTTTATCTTCTTTATTTGATCTAGTGGGTAAATAATAATTCTGTGTATTATCCCTTATCTTTATCACCCTGCAATGTTGCCCAATGTGCAAACACGTATCTATTTAGTAGGTGAATTCAGTCCATTTACACTTAAGCATGTGAATGGATGCTGTGGTTATAATGAAAGGTTTGTCCTAGAATGCTTTTGAATAAAAATAAATAGTATGTGACCCCTTTTATTGCCATTAAAGGAAAGATAATCTAAAATGCACTAATGATAAGAATGCATTTCAAGAATTCTATATCTCTGTAGTTGAAGTAATGTAATCCTGGCAATACAAGCAGATGACATGCTGTTTCAAAACAAGTCTATTGAATACATTTGACAATGTTAAATGGATTATTGTATTTTTCGTTGCCTTAATGCATTTCTTTACAAAAGTTTTAGATTTCTTATATGACATTTTCCAGTATAAATGTCTAAAGGGAAACTGAAAATCTAGAGAAAATCTGAACTCTAGGTTCTTTTTTGCCTCTGCTGTATTTTTTTTATTTTTCTGAATTTATTTATTTTAAGTTTGTCTCCGGTCTACAGCGTATTTTCTGTATTTAGTTTTGTTGGCCAATGCGAAGATGTATCTATACACACACACACACACACACACACACACACGTGTGTGTGTATATATATATACAAAAATGAGGGAGAAGAAACTTGAGGCAGGGTGCACGCATGCAAACCTACAGAAAGGAAGGGTATAGCAGGAGATATGTCAATGATATTTACCCTTAACGAGGATGTTTTCTGAGAGAGTGACAGTGAGAAACAAGAAATACTTTGATTCCACTTCTAGGCTCAGTGGTAAGAGGGCAAACACTTGAGAAACTACATGAGAAACAGTGTTTTCAGTGAAATGTGTGCTTTGAATTAGAATGAGATCATTCAGGAACTACTGTATGAGATTCTTCAGGGGGGCAGAGCGAAGGGGTGTTGGCAGTTGGAGAGAGGTGATAATGAGATAATATTAGAGGACACCCAAAACATATGGGATGGGTGCCCTGATGAGAAAAAATAAACTCGCCTTCTAGGGATCGTGATACTGACATACACAGGGATTTGGAAACTGCTTGCGTTAGTTTTGTGTTAGCTAGTTTTGTTTGTTAGCTTTGCCTCCTTAGAAAAGTTTCTGGAGAAGTTTAGAGAGTTTTCTGGAGGGCGCTGAAGTTTCAGGAACAAGGAGACTCCAGTGTCAGGTGGTTGGAAACTCAGAGAAAGGCAGGGTGTCAGGAACAAGCCCATTCCTGGGACCTTCCCTGAGCAGTCACTTTGTTCCCGAGGTGGGTGGTATCATGGGGGTGGTGTTGTATTACTTTTAGCTGTGCATGTCTCCAGACAAACTTAAATATCAGTGTCAGTTTTCTTTTCTTTTCGCAAAAAAAATAATAATGCATGGCTGTTACTGGCATGAAATGATTTTTTTTTTCCAGACAAAGTGCATGCTGTGGCACATAGTTCACCAAGAAGTGGCTTTCTGGTCTTATTGCAATTATTGAAAATGATTTTAAGAAATTGATTCTGAGTGAGCTTTTTTGATTATTAAACTGGATAGGTATGCCTCAAATGGCATGTTCTGAAAAAGCAAATAGTTTCTGATGATATATGCAGCATTAAAGTGTGTATTTATGGATTTATTGACTTATCTTCTTGTTAGGGCATTTTCTGAGCTGTTCAAAAAATATCTCTTTGAAGTAATTGTAATTGGTGTTGTAACTGTAACAGGGTTTATAATATTAGTTGTAATCTGAATAGCACTGTAGTTGGCTCAGTGAATCCATAAGATGAACATAACAAGCCCTATGAAGTCTAGAAGCTATTTCTGGTGCTAACATATCCTTTAAACCCCAGTATTTGGTTATTGAATTTTCTCTATCTGCCAAGTTTGTTTATATTGACTCCATGGGTTTGTTTTGATCTATAGGAAATTATAGGCATAAATTTTTAATTTTACTAATCCTGATCAAAGAAATAAAATTTCTCAAGGGTAAGGAACTAGAAATAGTCTATTTATTAATTTAGAAACATCTTAAAGTGTTCAGTGATATGCTCTGGACAACATGTACTTCAGAAATCTCTCTCTCTTTTTCTTTCTCTCGTACTCTGCCCATTCGTTTGGTACTAAGCATTCAGGCCATGACAAATAGTTCCCTCAACTCAGTATAAACAGAAATGATCGGATTGCTCCTATTTCCTTGAAACAATAACCTTTACAAATGCATGATAAAATCTTTTTGCCTTTCATTCAAGAATAATTTATCTTATTTGTCATGCTTCTAGCCATGGCTGCCTAGTGTTGGACTCTTTATAAATGATGGTGTTAGAATCCAAAAACATCTTAGCATTTTTTGTTGTTTGTTTGTTTTGTGATAGAGTTTTGCTCTATTACCCAGGGTAGAGTGCAATGGCATCATGCCTCACTGCAGTCTTAGACTCCTGGGCTCAAGAGATCCTCCTGACTCAGTCTCCCAAGTAACTGGGACTATAGGTGCCTGTCATGATGCCCAACTAGTATTTTTATTTTTAGTAAAGACAGGGTCTCACTCTTGCTCATGGTAGTCTCAAACTCCAGTGCTCAACCAGTCCTCCTTCCCTGAACTCTCACAGTGCTAAGATTTCAGATGTGACCCACCACTCCCAGCTAGTCTGTTTAACAAAAGAAAATAATCTGTCTCTCTGGTTAACAGTAAAAAAAAAAAAAAAGAAAGAAAAAGAATAAATAAAATAAAACCACTAAGTGGGTTATTTTTATGAATATTTGAACCCTGAACATGAGACAAACCATATAATCATGGATAATAATTACCATTATTAGCATGAAAATATAAAATGATTTCTTATCATTACACTTTACACAGTGGTTAGAATTATATTAAGCATTTTCACCCACACTAACTCAATGGATTCCCATAGTCATCTACTGGGGACAAGTATTCTTATTATTCTCGTATTACAGAAGACAAATGCTTGAAGAATTCAACTGACATGCTTACAATTTCACAGAGAACTGAAAATTGAGACTATAACATGACTTGAGGATTCTACCAGTGTCATGCCTTTGCCACAGGTGTTGATTTGAAAAATTCTATTTCTTTCTCATTTAATGCCACTGTCTTCAGCCCTAATTGTTTTTCTACGTTCCTAAATTTCCAAGGAACAACATGTAAATTCTCCCTTTGGTGAATTGTCTTCTTAAAATTTACATTTACGTTGTTACCACTGTGAGTTTGGAGCCTTTATCATTTCACACATAGACTTTGCGTGTGTTCCTTCTTTAGCCCGAACTTTCTCTGTTCCTTCCTCCACAGCTCTCTACCAGATCTTTCTACAATATGGCATTGTATGGCTCCATTTTTAATACTCAATTAAATTTTTCTTAAAATAATATTCAGACCTGGAATGGCCTAGGAATCTATTCATCTGCAATATAATGCCTTCAACCTTATCCTCTATCACTTTTTTATTCCAGACTTGGGGAAGGAGAAAAAAGAAAGCCCTATACCATATGTCTAAATATTTAAAAGATGTACATACAGCCAAATAAAAAAATAATAATAAAAGATGTACATACAGCCATACATAAATAACATATGATTTCTCTTTCTACACTAGCCTCCCCCTGATCTATGGGAAATATATTCGGAGACTCTCAGTAGATGCCTGAGATTGCAGATAGTACTGAACGTTACATATACTGTGCTTTTTTGATCTGATAACTAGGGAGGCTACTAAGAGACAAACGCAAGGGAGTACTGACCTGGCCTTTGGGAACATTGACTCTGAACGCAAGGGAAGGAGATACCCCATGGATCCACTGGATCCATGATTTATATTGAGAGTGGGATGGAATAAGATGAAGCAAGATTTTAACAGGCTACTCAGGATGGCAGGTTATTTAAAAGGTATGACATGCTCATTTCTGGAATTTTCCATTTAATATTTTTGTATTGCAGTTGGCTACAAGTAACTGAAACCACAGACAGGGAAACCACAAATAAGGGAGGACTGCTGTAATTTGATACACTTTCATATCAATAAAATTGAAAAATACGTGTGAAGCTATGCTTTTATATGGCCTAAGATGAGCAAAATATTAAATATGACTGAGTACGATTATTTTGTACATGCATGGGTGTTCTGATAATGGGATAGGGAGTTACAGAGTCATAATTATTCTGCAGTGATTTCAAAGTGTTTACTTTTCTTGCTTTTATTTCAGCACAATCACTAATTATTTAACATATCATAAATTGTTTTTACATGATTTGCACTGAATAGAGAATAATACTCTAAAGCTGGGGACCAGCAGACCAACACGGGTCCATGGCCTGTTAGGAACCAGGCCACACAGCGGGGAGCAAACAAGTGAAGCTTCATCTGAATTTACAGCCATTCCCCACTGCTTGCATCTCTGCCTGAGCTCCACCTCCTGTCAACTCAGCAGTGACATTATATTCTTGCAGGAGCATGAACCCTATCGTAAATTGCACATGTGAGGGATCCAGGTTGTGCGCTACTTATGAGCCTGATGATCAGAGGTGGGGCTGAGGCAGTGATGTCACTGACACTGGGAGCAGCTGCAAAGACACATTCTCACTGGCAGAGAGCTTCAACTGAACAGACACCGTAATAAATCAATTGCTTGCAGACTCATATCACATTGCTGTCAGTGAGTGGCAAGTGACAATAGAGCTGCATCTCCATTATGGTGTAATTGTTTCCTTATTTATTACAGTGTAATAATAATAGAAATAAAATGTACAATAAATGTAATGCAGTAAATCTTCCTGAAACCATCCCTCACCCATAGTCCACGCAAAATTGTCTTCCAGGAAACAGGTCCCTTGTGCAAAAATGTTGGGGACTGCTGCTGTAAAGTCACGATGCCCTAGTGATTAACCATCGACCACACATAACTATTTAAATTTAAATTTAAGTTATTTAAAATTGCTAAAATTGAGTTGGCTTCAAGATCGTGAGCTAGGGACATCTCACCAGCTGCTCTAGGGTAAGATGAGGGAGAGGAGACTCTAGTCACCTCTCATTGGATTGTCCTGTCCAGAAATATCAATGCGAGGGCACAGTGAGACGACAGTGAAGGACTCTAGGAGCCAAAGAAGTCTGGAGCAGAGGAAAACTGGCACAGAAAGCGTGTGTGACGGAGTCCAGTGACCCAGGGGCGAAGCCTGCAGGTGGAATCCCTGAGCGATCACGCCAGCAGGAGTGCACTGCTGCACCCCATGGTGGTGGACTGGAGACTGGAGTAAATCCTGGGGAGGGCTGTCCCTCCAGGTGAGCGGAGTGGAGAGAAAAGTGCAGGAGCTGAGATCCTGCTGGTTTCCCAGGTGCACACAGAAATTGGTCCCTTGGCAAAGGAAAGGAAATCTGCCACTTTTGAATTTCTGCACTTGAGCCTATAGGCATACTTGAATGGCATCGGGGCAAGCAGGTTTGGACCAGGAGAGGGCTTGGCAGGAGGCTGGCAGCCAGAGCTCCACCATTGCAAGAGATTGCACCACCAAAGGAAGGAATAGCTTTCAGGGTCCCAGCACCAGCCCGGCTCTGACTCTGCCTGCGGGCAAGGGCAGACACTCCGGCTGACTCTCAGGGAGTCACAGGCGAGTTAGACAGGTGCCACCAACACACAGACACCTTTGTGGCCTCAGGGAACTGTTTGGAGTATCTAGGCCTGTCTCCTATAAAGTCTGGTGGAAGCTTCAGGCCCTCAATTCTATGCATATTGAACACTTGCATAGCAACCCACCTAGATTAAAATCAAATAAACCATGAAAAAAAGATCAGGTCTCTACTACAACTAGCTAGTAACTTCCTGCTCCCACCCTATGACGCAGGAAAAGCGAGCTTTAGTTTTCATTTCCTAACCCCAGAGTGCCACTTGGTGTCCAGGAAATATATTGCATTATATGTTTATTTTATTTTATTTTTCCTAACATCAATGTTTGTATCTCTGTTATGGGATTTCCTGTCTTTATTGTCTTTTATCTTTTTCTATCCTCTTTTCTTTCTTTTTTTGTGGTTATTTTTATACTTTTCTCATCTTTTCCTCATAAATCTCTCAAATAACAAATAAGATATCCCTGACCTAGCTTGCTTGCTTGCTTGCTTTCTTTCTTTCTTTCTTTCTTTCTTTCTTTCTTTCTTTCTTTCTTTCTTTTTCTTTCTTTCTTTCTGTCTTTCTTTCCTTCTTTTTATCTGTTTTGTTCTATGTTGTTCTCTATTTTATTTCTGGGACAGAACCTTGCTCTGAGATCTTTCCTGGAGCACCATGGCATTGGCTTGTCTTGTGGATGCCTTGAACCCCTGGGTTAGGCCATTCCTCTAATTTTGGCCACCCAAGGGACTGTATTGGCAGGTCCCCACCATGATATTCAGCTGACTTTTTCCTATATTTGGTGGAGGTGGAGTCATGCTCTTGCTCAAGCTGGTAAGGAGATTCTGATCTAAGGGGACTTACTTACCCACCCTGGCTTTTGAGTTTTAGGACAGCAGCTATGGGTCACTGCACCTTGCCCAACACAATTATTATTTATGTTTTTCTCCTCCCATTTTTTGTCTCTCCCTTTCTTGTTTTTATTTTTTCCTCTCTCTTTTTTTCTTTTTTCCCTTCTCAGTCTTTTCTCTTCTCTTCCTTTTGTCCCCGTACCAAAAGGTCACTGCAACACACAACCACAGAGACAAGAAAAGTTAAGGGGAAGGAGGAAGTGAGAGGAGAAAGTTGGGGAAGGAAGTGAAGAAGAAGAAAACACACATGAGGAGGAGATACGTTCTTCTCGCCAGCTCATGGATCATGCTCAGTAATTGACCATATCCTAGGACACAAACAAACCTCAATAAAATTAAAGGAATAGAAATTATATCCTGTATCTTTTCAGGCCATAAGGGAATAAAGATGGAACTCAACTCCAACAAAAACCTTCAGATCCACAAAAGTCATCAAACTATGGTTTCCTTGATAGATGTAGAAAATGAATTTGACAAAATTCACCATCATTTTCTGGCAAGAAAACTTAAGAAAATAAGCATAGATGGCACATTTTTTAAACTGATAGGAGCTATCTATGGCAAACCCACAGCCAATATCATGAGTGGAATAAAACTGAAAGCATTTCCACTTATAACTGGAACCAGATGGGGATGTCCATTATTGCCACTATTATTCACTACGGTGCTGGAAGTTCTAGCCAATGCAATCAGGCAAGAGAAGGATATTAAAGGAATTAAAATGGGGGGAGAGGAGGTAAACTCTTGATCTTCGTTGATGATATGATCCTATACTTAGGAAACTCCAGAGATTCAACCACAAGACTCCTGGAAGTGATCAAAAGGCACAGTAATGTTGTGGGGTATAGATTCAATGTCCAAAAATCAGTAGCCTTTATATATGCCAATAACAATTAAGATAAGAAGCAAATTAAGGGCACAATTCCCTTCACAGTAGCTTCATAGAAAATGAAATACCTGGGAATATACCTAACATAGGAGGGGAAGGATCTCTATAGAGAAAATGAAACACAGAGAAAAGAAATAGCAGAAGACATTAACAAATGGAAGAACATACCATGTTCTCAGCTGGGAAGAATGAACATTTTTAAAATGTCTGTACTAACCAAAGCAATCTACAGACGTAATGAAATACTCATTAAAATATCAATATCACGGGCAGTGCCTGTGGCTCAGTGGGTAGGGCGCCGGCCCCATATATCGAGGGTGGCGGGTTTGAACCTAGCCCCAGCCAAACTGCAACAAAAAATAGCCGGGCGTCGTGGCGGGCGCTTGTAGTCCCAGCTACTCAGGCGGTTGAGGCAAGAGAATCACCTAAGCCCAGGAGATGGAGGTTGCTGTGAGCTGTGTGATGCCATGGCACTCTACCGAGGGTGATAAAGTGAGATTCTGTCTCTACAAAAAAAATTAAATACAAAACAAACAAACAAATATCAATATCATTCTTTGAAGAACTCAAAAAAATAGCTGTTCATTTTGTATGGAACCAGTAATAAGCCTATACAGCCAGGGCAGTTATTAGCAATAAAAACAAATCTAAAGGCATCAGTTTATCAGGCTTCAGGTTATAATGCAAGTCTGCAGTGATCAAAACAGCATGATATTGGCACAAAAATAGAGATATGGACATATAAAACAATAAAAAACCTAGAGATGAAACCAGGCTTATATAGCTATCTGATCTTTTACAAATGAAATAAAAGCTTGCACTGGGGAAAAGAATACCTATTCCATACATTCTTTTGAGAGAACTGGATAACCACATGTAAAAGACTGAAACTGGACCCACATCTCTCACCACTTACAAAAGTTGATTCAGGTGAATAAAAGGTTGAAATGTAAGGCACAAAATGATGAAAATCCTAGAAGAATGTCTTGGAAAAACTCTTGATGACATCTACCTGGGGAAAGTTTTTCAGAAGGAGACTCTACTAGCAATAACAACAATAGCAAAAATAAATAAATGGGGCTTAATTAAGCTAAAAATCTTCTACACAGCTAAGGATATAACAATTAAAGCAAATAGGTAACCTTCAAAACGGGAAAAGATATTTACATGTTATGAATCTGACAAAGGCTTGACAACCAGGATCTATAGAGAAGAGTCAAATTAATAATAATAATAAAGGAGCAAACAATCCTGTCTATCACTGGGCAAAAGATGATATGAACAGAACCTTCTCTGAAGAAGGCAGACAAATGGCCAACAAACACATGAAAAAATATTCATTGTCCTTAATCATCAGAGAAATGAAAATCAAAACCACCTTGAGTTAACACCTAACCCCAGCGAGAACAGCCCACATCACATAGTCCTAAAGCTGCAGATGCTGGTGAGGGTATGGAGAAAAGGGTGGGGGAGCACTTTTTTACTGTTGGTGGGATTGCAAACCAATATAACCTTTTTGGAAAGATGTATGGTGAATCCTCAAAGAGCTAAAAGTCCACCTTCCCACAATTCCATTACTAGGTATCTACCCTGAAGAAAAAAAAAATCCTTTTACCATAGGACATTTGTATTAGAATTTTCATCACAGCTCAATTCACAATTGCTAAGACATGAAATCAACGCAACGGCCCATCAACATATGAATGGATTATAAACTGTGGTATATGTTTACCGTTGAATACTATTCAGCCATAAAAAGGTAGAGACTTTACATCTTTTGTATTAACCTAGATGGAATCAGAGAACATTTTACTTAGTCAAGTATCACAAGAATGGAAAAGCAAGTATCCAATATACTCAATACTAATATGAAGCCAGTAGACAAATACATACCTGCCCACACAAGAGAAAAACACAATTAAACTCAAGTGGGAAGAGGGGTCTAGTTCTACACATGTACAAGTGTAAAAGTAATATAAATTATGTAATATTGCAAAATATTTCTCTGCTGCCATGTGAAACTTTGGAGAATCCCACTCTATTTCATATGTACCTCTGGAACCCCAGGATGGAACATTACAGGAAGCAAAAAGGGACACTTTGTTGTTTTTTTATTAAATCATTACTGTGTACGTTAATGCATTTATGGGGTACAATATACTGATTTGATATACAATGTGGAATGCTTACATCAAACTGATTAACATAACCATCACCTCACTTACTTATTTGTTGTGGTCAGACAATTATACTCTACTCTTCATAGATTTGAGACGTATCATTGCATTGTGCACATTAGAAAGGGATACTTTGAACTACTACTGGGCAATTATTTTTCATTTGGCAGAACTGACTTGTATTTATGCTGAGGGAAGGAATTGAACAAGTTAATTAATTTGTCTTTTTTCTAACTTAAATGCTTCTGCCACTCAAATCTTTCCCAAACTCTGGGATAGCATTCATCTTCCATGCTGGCAGTGGCCCAACTCTTAAATCTTCATGGCATTTGGGCGCAGTCATCTTTTGTTTTGATGACAAGATCTGGGTGATGGGTTTCCCTGGGGCCTGAACAGTGTTTGATGAGAGCAGATGTCTGGGGTATGTTACTGTGTGCTAACACCCAGTGTCACATCCTGAGTAACACAGCCACTGACGTGTGACATAATAACTTTATTTTTGTGTGTATCTATGACATGTGGTTCCCTTTAAAGCACCAGACAAGTCAGAGGATCCAAGCATTTCACTGCACTAGAAACCCTTCAATACAAACAATCGGTCTACAGTTACATTTTCTGAAATCTTTATGTCCTTCCGGTTACAAAATTATAACCTTTTAAATCTAAAATAATTCTGATTTTTCAAGGTCAAATACAAACCTCAACTTCCCAGTAAAACAACACTAGTTTAATCCTTAGCAGAAGTACCTCTTTCGTCCGAATTCTTGAATCATTTATGCCTCTGCATTAACTTAAGTTTAGAAGGCATTACCTAAAGGAGCTCCCAGACACGGCGTACCCAGGCTACTGTGAAAAGATTGGGGGGTGTTCTGATTTTATGTTAGGATCTTGTTAGCAGCCCAGGTTACAACTCTTCCCAACTTCACACTGATAACTATGATTCAGGAGAAAACAAAACTGAGCTATCTATATATATTTTTAAAATATGAAAACCCACTACTTTAAAAATACTATGAATAAGCAACTAGTGCAAAATTCTAACTTTAAGAATCAATCCTTTTCTTCCCTGTAGTGGATTTGTTTTAAATTTCAGCATAATTTATTGTCCTTTTAATTATCTATAATGATATATATCCTGTCCTAAGTATTTCTTAGATATATTTTTCCCAAGCAACCTGAGGCAATGCTTGTATATAGGATTGTCAGGTAATATAGAGGAGTCCCATTAAATTTAAACTTCAGATAAGCAATGGATACTTTTGTAGTGTAAGCTCAGTGTCAAATATTGCATGGGACATAATTATGCTAGAAATATTAATAGTAAAGTGAGCATCTTATATTTTAATTTGCTAAATCTGACAGTGCCATTGTGAGTCTAGATTGTCTTTTCACCCCCTATATTATTTTGACATATCTCTTAGTCTGGTTAATGTCTATTTTCTAGTGCCAGAGGGAGACCTCAAGCAGATCCTTTTCTCTCTGTGCCAGAGATTCCAAACCATGGCTTTATGTTTGAACCACAGGAAGATCTTTAAAATAAACCACATGCTCAGGAATCACCTAAGTCTAAGATTAAGTCCATGCATTTGCATTTTAAAAGCTCCCAAGGTTATAGTAATATGCTGATATCATTCTTAAGAAAAACTCACAGAAGTTATCAGTACCTCCCTTCCCTTGTAAGACCTGGTAGAAAAGGAATGAAAGATTCCCCAGCCAAAGAGAGGACTACAGGTGAAAATTTCTAAATACTGCACCATATAGGAACTAACCCATGCTGACGAATATAAATTGTTTCTTCCTAGTCTGGGAAGGAGAAAGCCAATATTGTTTTAGTGGATCCTGCAGATATTATACCAGCAGCACAGGACATTTACTTGTGTATCCTGCCCTCTGAATAAGACTAATTGGGCAGGGGCAGTGTACGCAGGACTCAAGCACCATACATAGAGGCTGGCTGGGGTGTATGGGGTGGGCTACTCCAGTTCACAAAGAATAGCAAGATTTTTAGAGACTGGGTTTCCCCATGAAAACATAATTCACTAATACTTCAAAACATGTAACTAAAAGCACTCTTTTATTTCAAACATATTAGTGTCTCAATTAAAAAGCTGCATTATAGGCTGTGCATGGTGGCTCATGCTTGTAATCCTGGCAATCTGGGAGGCCAAGACGGGTGGATTTCTTGAGCTCACTAGTTTAAGACCAGTGTAGGCAAAAAGCAAGACCCCTGTCTCTATTAAAAATAGAAAAACTGAGGTAAGAGGATCACTTGAGCCCAAGAGTTGGAGGTTGCTGTGAGCTATGACATGACGGCACTCTATCCAGGCCACAGCTTGAGACTCTACCTTAAAAAAAAAAAAAAAAGCTGCATTATAATTAAATTGCATTAGTCCATTTTATATTTGGGAACTAAAGAAAGACTTTAGCTGTATCACTAAATGATCTAGTAACTGTAAAAGTAAAATCTTGCTATGAAGTTGTATTTATTGCAAATATCCTAGAATATCAGTCCCCAACCATTTTGGCACCGGGGACCCGTTTCATGGAAGATGGTTTTTTTCACAGATGGGGGTGCAGATGGGACAGGAGGTTGAGCTGATGTGGTGATGCTGTGGGGGTCAATTTCTAAGAGAGCACAGACTAGTACCGGTCAGCAGCCAGCGGATGGGGGGTGCAGCCCTAGAACATTACTACTGAAATTATAGTCAGAGAAACAGCATCCAGACACCATTTAGAACCTCATTAGAAATGCATCACCTCAGGTACCACCTAATACCCAGGAATCGGAATCTGCATTTTACAAGTTCATCAGAAGATTTCTGTGTAAAGGAAAATTTGAGAAGCATTGATCTAGAACTCTGGGGAAGTCATAGCTCAGAGACCAATACTAAAACAATATCAAAGCACAGTACAGTATGAAAATAATGCACATGGGAATACTTCATGATTATTGGGTAACATCCTATTTTTGTCTTTTTTATTGATATTTAATTGCTGTACATATTTGGGAGTATGTGTGTTTTTTATACATGCATATAATGCATAATGACTGAACCAGGTTAATTAACATTTACCATTTCTTTGTGTTGGGGACATTCCAAGTCTTCTCTTTTAGTTATTTTGAAATAAACTCTAGTCACCATACTGTGCTATGAACACAAGAACTTATTCCTTCTGTGTAACTGTATTTTTCTACCCATTAACCAATCTCTTTTCATCTTCCCCTGCCCTTTCACCTTCTCAGTCTCTTAAACTGCCTTTTTACTCTCTACATCCATGAGATCAATTTATTAAGCTCTCGCATATGAGTGAGAACATGCAATATTTGTCTTTCTGTGCCTGCCTTATGTTATCTTAACGTAATGTTCTCCATGTCCATCCATGTTGCTGTAAATATCAAGATTTTACTTTTATGACTGAATAATGTGCCGTTGTGTATATACACACATATTTTATTTATCTGTTCATTTGTCAGTGGACATTTAGGTTGAGTCTATGGGCAGTAAAATTTGAGTGTGAGTGGAGTGGCATCTGGGCTGAGTGACTTTAAGGCTTAGCATGTAACTCAGCTCAGTTCTCTGAATGAGACTAGTGTCAGGGCTAAGTGTATTCTTAGGTCTGGGACACTGATTGTGACCAGATTTAGGGTTCAGTCTACAGTTTGTGCAGGGTCAATGTGAATTGTGTAACTGAAGTCAGAGCTCAGTGTGTGACAAGATTCAGAGCTCAACAAGTCATCAGGGCCAGAATGTGATCATGATCAAGCCTCATTATGGTATTGCAATCAGGACTCAAAATGTAACTGAAGTCATTTTGTGACCTTGTTCCGGGTTCAGAGTATGACACAGGGTCAGGGGCTCTGTATGTGATCAGTGTCAGGGGTCAGCCAGTAATTGGTTTCAAGGTTTGCTTGACCAGTTTTAAGAATCACGATATAACTAGAGTCAGGATCAGAGTGTATTTGCCCTGCAGGTGACTACAGTCAAAACTCAGCAGGTAACTGGAAACAGGGAAAGACTGGGGTCAAGTGTCTGCTGTAAGTAAAATCAGTGATCATCATGTGTCCAGGGTTGGGACTCAGAATGTGACCAGGGTATGTGACAATATTATGTGCTCATCATAGGATTATAATCAGGTTTCAGCATGTGACTGGAGATAGGGCTAAATAAGTAATTAGGTCATGACTCAAAGTATGATCGCACCTACGGTGCATCTTAGTAGGGTACTGGTGAAACTTATTAAATGTAGAGTATCAATGTCTTTATATAGTGATTAAGAAAATGCTATGAGGGCTATCTCTCACAGTACGATCAAAATGTTTCTGATTGTATATGAAGCAC
>CAUYRH010070111.1:0-44804 GCA_963574655.1 Perodicticus potto
TGAGAATGGCCTATATCACAAAATCTCATGATTGCAGATGCTGGCACGGATGTGTGGAGAAAGGAACACTTTTACACTGCTGGCGTGACTGTAAACTAATACAACCTTTTTGGAAGGAGAAAGCTCAAAGAACTCAACCTAGACCTCCCATTTGATCCTGCAATCCCATTGCTGGGCATCTATCCAGAAGAAAAAAAAAAACTTTTATTATAAGGACATTTGTACTAGGCTGTTTATCACTGCCCCAATTTTTCGCTAAAGTGTGGAAACAGCCTAAATGTCCTTCAACACAGGAGTGGATTAAGCTATGGTACATGTATACCATGGAATATTACTCAGCCATCAAAAATAATGGAGACTTTGCAGCATTTGTAGTAACTTGGATGGAGGTGGAACATATTATTCTTAGTGAAACATCACAGGAATAGAGAAGCATGAATCCTATGTATTCAACTTTGATTTGAGGACAGTTAGGGACAATCAATGACACAGTGGGGCATGGGGAAGGAGAGCAGACAGAGAAGGAGGGAGGGGGTGAGGGAAAGAAAACCAAAAAAAAAAAAAAAAGAAAAAAAATAGTGACTAACTTTCATATAAATTGGATTCAATTTTGACCAAATTACATTACTTAAACATTAATTTTTTAATTCAACTTGTCAATATGTTGTTTAGGATATTGCATCCTCATCTATAAGTGAAACATGTTTGTAATTTCCCTTTATAACAATATATTTTCTCCGATTTCAATATCAGTTGTATCCAGATCAAGTAGAATGATATTGAAATAGTTCTTCTGTCTTTATTGTTTATAAGATTTCTGGAATTGCTTGATTTGTAAAATCATTGTGGTCTATGAGTTTATGATAGTTTGAACTTTGTTATTTAATTTAATTCATTGCTTAATTACTATTTTCCTATGAATGATTATACTGTGGTTAATATGTTAGCACAGCAGTATTCCCAGATAGTTTTTGTTTGTTGGGAGGTTGGGCTTTGGGGGGGCAGAGTTAATACTTTGCAGGAAATATCTTATTTTATAACAGTGAAATTGCAAAAAAAAAAAAAAAAAACAAAAGTAATTGCCTTCAATCACTTATCCTCTTTGATCCACTTCTGAGAATCTATCCCTAAAGAAAAACCTTCTTGAAGAATGTTCACAGCAGTGTTTTTTACATCTAAGAGTGGGAAATTTAAATGTGCCACAAAAGGAGTGTTTAAGTAACTGTGATACATTGATTTGGTTGACTGTTAGCTGTCATTTTAAAAAAGTTTTGTTGATAGATAACAAAATTGTTCAAAAGATAAAATAGTAAATGAAAAAGCAGGATATAAAATGTATAAATACAGATTTTAAAAAATGTAAAAAAAATGAATCCAAACTCAGGGGAAATTTTTGCAAGGAAATATAGATGGACTTTGTTCCTTTCTACTTTTCCATGTGTTGTACTTTTATAATGAAAAGAAAATTTCTAAAAATATCCTTTCTAGCTATATCACTTTTAACATTTCCCTTTATTTATATCCTCACAAGACATGAAATGCTGGTCTCTATCAAGTCTCAAACTTGATACTGCAAACTAATCAGGTTTTCATGAGCATCTGTTTTATGCCCTGCACTTTGAGAGGGTGTAAGTGGGTAAGATGTGGTTTGGGGGAAGTATAAGAAGCTTACACCTGAGCTCAACTGTTCATATCTCCCTCTCCAACAAACTTCTTTGTAGGAAAAATGAGAATGATAAAAAGACCGCTTCCCTCTCAGAATTTTAGTGAACATAAATTAGATGGGCAAAATGTCATTAAGATGGCTCAGCACCCGTAGCTCAGTGGCTAGGGCGCCAAGGGCTCCGGCCACATACACCAGGGCTGGCAGGTTTGAACCCAGCCCAGGCTTGCTAAACAACAATGAAAACTACAACAACAACAAAAAGTAGCCAGGCACTGTGGCCGGCACCTGTAGGCCCAGCTACTTGGGACGCTGAGGCAAGAGAATCACTTAAGCCCAAGAGTTTGAGGTTGTTATAAGCTGTGACACCACAGGTATCACAGTCATTAAGATGATATTGAGTACATATAAAATACTAAAAATAACATTTCTGATTTAATCCTGTGGCGTCTTCATCCATCCCTGGGACTCCTGGGGAAACCCACCCTACATGCCCATTTTGAAACTGAGTCTTAGGGCCAACTCCTAGAGGTCTGAATTCCCTGGGGCAAACACCCCACAGCATATGAGTAGAGATTCGTAGTCTGCAGAGAACTCTCCTGGACTCCTCGTGTGCTTTTCATCCATGCTACCATTTGGAATATGCATCATCTCTCTCACCTGACAAGTTAGGTGGACCAAGAGAGAGAAGATTCAGGGAGAAAAAGAGGACTAAGGACAATCTCAGAAAAGTTTGTGATATACCCAGGGTTATAAAGCTAGTAAACAGCTGAAATAGCACTCAAATCCAAATCTGAAGCTTACAACATAGATAAGTTGGAATTTTCTGGGTATCTGCCAATCTCAAGGTAACACACATGATTTTTGCACACAGTTTTGTATATAATTTTTCTAACTGAAACAGCGGTATTAGTGGAGTCACTAAGTTGAGGGTGGGGCTCAGGAGTTCTGGGTTCTAGATCAGTCCTTGTCATTAACTTGAGGACAAGTAGGAAAATAACTCTAAACCTAAGTTTTCTCATGTTGAAAATTAGCTACTTTGACTTAATCACGAAAGTCCGGACACTATAAAATTCTAGACTAAGATGTAGCAATTGGAATTCTGGCTCATTAAAGACTTTTATTTTAAAATCAACAGGTTTAATGTACAGATTTACTTGCATAACCAAAATATAAGAACTGAACAGTAGGTATTATTTTACTCATTGGCAAGTTGGGAGGAAAAAATGGTTTCCCATTTAGCAATCTGCAAATTGTAAGCTTCCTTTCATATATCACTGCAAAGCTGTCAGATGGCAAAAAAAAAAAAAAATATGTACCACGTTTTGGCTGAATCTTACTTATTTCTGCAACTTCTCTGTGACCTACACACTCTACTATTTTGAAGAGATGACATTTCCCAGGGGAAGAGCGAACAAAATAGATAATCCAGAAAGAGAGCATTTTAAAAGAAAATGTTATTCATCCATTGAGTTAGGAATCTGGTTATCTACAGTGAATGATTTAAAATTATTTGAAGACTATATTACTAAAGCCTCATTATATTGTAACTTGGGGAAACCATATTATAATTCATCCTTAAAGCTTTCACCTGAAGGGGCTAATTCCAAAAAATTCTGGAACTTTGAAAATACTCTGGTTACACTGAAATCTGTTATTAGATTCACAAATGCCAACACTTCCAATAAAACACAGATCTGCCCATAAACCGATTATTGATTTTGTCCCTAGATCAGTAGTACAAACCAAATAGATTATCAATCACACTATCTGGACAGATAAATGCTAGTTTTTACATGGCTGTTACCATCCTTTCCCTTTTAGAAATGGAGAAATCAGAAATCTAAATGTTAACTTGCTGGAGTGCTAAATAAATAAAAGGACATCCCAGAGTGAAGACAGGTAGAGAGGATGTTTTCTCAAACCACTCGGGATCACATAAATGACCGTAGGGGACAAAGAGGTATAGCAGATGCTTTTGATGCCACATCACATCCACTTGACCAGCTCAGATTCCCAGCCAAGGCTTGGCAGGTGGCTCCCAGGCTCTCGGACACAGTCTCACCGGGCGTCCACTAGGGTGGCATGGTGCATACTTCTGAGAGGCAGAGGTAGAATCAAGGCCCCTTAGCCTACAAAGTGACTGTGATAACGAACCTTAATTGGCTTTTCCTGCTCTCCCATCTAACTCTCCCCCTATGTCACTCTAGCTGCCTGATCACTCCTTGAATCATTGCCAATCAAGTGCCTGCCTCCCATGACTCAGGCCTCAGTCCTAGGCAAGAAGCATTCCAGGAAGAACTTAGGGCAGTTACTTCAGAGCACATTGTCAAAATAGAGAAGAGAGCAAGACACTTTGGCGATAAGACAGACAAACTCAGAGTCTGACCACTAACACCCATGTGAACAAGCCAAATGTGGGCCCAGGCCAGCAGCACCAATATTCTCCTGGTTTTGCAAATTAAATCTGTCCACAGCCCCCAGATTAAGACATTATCCCAAACTCAAATGTCTAACCAAAAGCAACAGTCCTTGGCACAATCCCTGCAATAGCCAATGATTCCGCATTACCATTTAAGATAGCACAGACTTAAGGAAAGGATATGAATAAACCAAGCCAAATAAATCAGCCTAGAGAGCCAAAGAAAGCACGACTTGCCCCCATCAGATCATTGCATGTTTTGCCTCTGAAATCCATTGACTTTCCCCTCTTTGGGGGGCAGTATTTTAATCTTTCATAGCTCCCAAAAAGGAGGTCTTGAGACGTCAATGCTGAGGTTTGTGTCTTCCGCAAACAAGCACAGAGAACAAAGGTTGCCTTTGGGTGTGGCATAGCAGGCAGGGAGGGATGTGAGCGAGCTTTAAACACAAAATTGTCCCCTAGAGGCTGGCAGGGGTGACGCTGGGAAGGAGGCAAGTGTAGACAGTGATGGACGAGACAGGATTCAGAAACGCAAAGGGGAGGCAAAGACAGCGCGCATCGCCAGACCCACCCTGGACATGTTCATCTGGAAACCAAGTCCCCATGCCACTACAAAGGCAAAGGGGTGTGCAGGAGGAAGACCTTGTTGTAATTACCTAACTCCACACCTTACGCCCTTAGAGAAGCCTGGGAGGACAGACTTCATCATGAGACAACCTGTCATTCTGTGCGTGACAGGGCCATGTATTCCCTCAAACAGAGAATCAAGTCCATCTCCTAAAAAAAAATAACTGATTTTTCAATTCACTGGTGAAGAACCGGGGCACCTCTAATAGGGAATTTTCATGCACAACAGTTCCTGTGAAGTCCATGGAAATGCCTTGATTTTTGACAGTAACAGTTGGAGCTTTCATTGAGGCTTCACTCTTGCTACAAGAAGCAGCATAAAGTGGCTCACAAAGGACATCCCCTGAAACCAGTGTCTGGCTGCGTCAAGGCACCAGCACTCACTTAGCAATGCAAGATGTCAGGAGAGTATTTGACCCTGCTCTGCCACAAGTTCTGTCATCTGTACAATAGGGATAGTACCAAGTCTACTGAGTTCATTTACATGCAGAGCTTATGAGCACAGTGCCTGGCACAAAGTTCTTTTAAAAGTGACCTATTCAGATGATACGCAAATGTAACTGATCCAGAACCACAAACTCCTCATTTTCTTCCACATCCCCATCCTCTTATGACAGGACCTGGCTCTCACCCCTTACACTCTACAATGCCTTCTGGCCTACAAGCTCACTTCCTAACCCTGTGACTCGACACAGGCAGATATTTGAATTCATCTTTAGAATCAGATTGTGACAGGCAGGGTCACCTACTCCCAAAGGGACCATGACAGGGTAAGTCTCTTTACCCCCCAACTGCCTGCTCACCAGAACCATCTGTAGGGTTTGTGAAGAATTCAGATGACAGGGCTCCTCTTGAAGTTTCTGACTCCAAAGTTTGCATTAGAGCCTGGGCAGGCTTTCTTTGTTCACTTCATTTGTTTTATAAAGCTCTCCAGGCATTCCTTATGAAATAAGCAAGAGGCTTGGGAACTGTTTTCCTAAGGCATAGGCCTGGCTCTAAGTCCTCGGTCTCAAGCTGAGTGATTTTACCCCCTAGAGAACAAGGAGTCATTTGGCAATATGTGGAGATGTGGTCTAGCATAATAATTTGGGGAGGGGAGCTACTGGCATCTAGTGGCAGATATGGGGATGCTGAAAATAGCCTACAATGCAAAGGACAGCCCCCCAAAACAAAGAATGATCAGATCCAAAATGTCAGCCGTGACAAATTTGAGAAATCCTGCTCTAAGTCATTTTAGGATGGCCACGGAATGGCCATCAAATTCCTAAGTCCATTAAGTGGTGCCAATCCACAAAGCCAGAACCAAATTGGGTCACACACGGACTGTAACCACTGGGGAATAGTTTCAATGAAACAGTGATGAATTCACCCAGAGGCCACCACGGCCTCTGCATGCAGGGTGAACCTAAACTTCATTTAAGAGGAGCACACCAAGGCTCCAAACCTTCAAGACACGTCAGGAACAGAGCTGCTCTTTTGACTAGTAAGTGTCAGCTTCACCTGCTGAACACCTTCTAAGCAGCAGGCACCGGGCAGATGCCTCACCTATACTAGCCCATTTTAAAGGGTGAAAGAAAAGTGTGTAAAGCTTCCAGACTGGGCTGTGGACTCATCCATGGGCCAAGAGCCCATGCTCTGGGCACAACCATCCTGCTTCTCATCTCATTCTGTGTCTTTCTTTCCCCAAAGCATGCTCGGAGGCACCTGTTACACCGTTCATTCTGTGGCCCCATTACAAATCTGTGGAAAATTTCTAAAAGAGGGTGGGCTCAGACTTTGGAGTCTTTATATGTTCCATGAATGGTTCTTGAGCACCCAGAAGGCTTTGTCTAACCCAGAGGTTCTCAACCTATGGGTCACGACCCACAGGAACTGTATTAAAAGGCTGTGGCATTAGGAAGGTTGAGAACCACTGGTGTAACCCAACAGCATTTGCTGATCTAAGTACCCTCCGTGCCAGGCCAGCTACCGGGAGCTCGCTTTAAACAGAAGGGAGGGACTGGCTCTGAGACCACCATCTGACTTCCCTTAAGAGAAAACAAAACATAACACACTGGTTCAACTGATCAAAGAGAAACAAAGCATTTGAACTTGCTTCCTTCCCCTATTTGAGGGAAGCCAGCTCCTAAGAGAGTTCCTAAAATGTGAACTAAGCAGGTTAATCACAGAAACTAGACTATTCGGGAAGTAACAAGGTCTGAAGTGCCAGCCCTTCAAGGTCTTTGGATTTATATTGCATTGGACAATTTGCTTCCCCCAAAGTCCCACAAAACTAGACCTTATGGGGCATATTTATAAATAAATATGGTGCCTAGGTTAGGGGCCACAAATCCCAAAAAGACTTTATCAACTGTGGCCTTATTTTGCCCACAAAGACAGGCTGCCAGCCACACAGGATGAACGACTGTGGGCACAATGAAGAGGTAAGTTATTATTCCCACCGTAAATATTCTACCGACTTATCCAGGGCTCATACCAACCTGCCCTACTTTTGCAAGCACCCCATTTTGCTCTGGTTTGTCTGACCAAGGATTTTGAATTAAAATAACCTGCCATTTGCTTTTTTAAAAAAACAAGGTGGTGGTAGTGGTGGGGGGAGATTGAATCCTATGTGTGTTAAAACTGCCCTGTGGCTTCGAGCAGCCCTCGCACTGCCCATCCCTTCCCTAATTACCAGTCTACTGACTTTCTGACAGATGGGAACAAACCTTACTGCCCTGGACAGAGCTTATATAATGAGGTGCTGCATAATCACAACTCCACATTCAATTTGCCCCATTAATGCCAGGGGTGGTTCACCCAAATGAGAGAATTAGGGCCTGTGGATAAGACTGATGCATGTGTACACAGTTATGTTATTAACCATAAACATGCTTTGTGTGTTTAAAAAAGAAAAAAGACAAAACACACTTCCAGTTCAAACCCCCAACGCAATTTGCAACCTTCCCCAATCTAATAGCTTGCGGGTGGGTCTGCAGGGGGGTCATCAAGTGTGTGCTGTTCCTGAACTGCAACTACATTGAGGAATGAAAACATCACCAGGAAGTCAATTAAGGGAATTATTCATGGGCTTGTTAAAAGGTCACATGTCAGAAATTTCATGTAACAGGAAAGAACCGAGGTATGGTACTCAGTTGTTTTGTTGTCTTATTAAACCCAGAGATGATTAGAAATGGGGGCAGGCAAAATTTCATTTAGAAAAAAGGCAAAATAAAAAGCTATTACTGAGGTTTTTCAAAATCCACAATCAAGAAAATCTAGAAAAGTTCTCTGTCTCCCCCAACCCAGCACCCATCCCCCAACTTCTCGGGGAATCTACTGCCACCATCCTGCCACCTCTCTCAGCCTTAGGCAAAGGAGCTGATAGCTAATTCCTCCTGGTAGGAATTACTCTGATCACAGAGAGGCCTCTTTCAGGAATAAGGACCAGTCTCGAGGTGCATCAGTGGTTTTTCTCCCGATCGAAGAAATAAAGGTTCCATTACACAGGGAAATGTGAAGAAGTTGGGAGGGAGGCTGAATCTAGCCACAGTTCTCACTCAGAGAGATTTTTTACCCACACTTCCACTCCCAGGGGACATTTGGGACTATCTGTAGACATTTGCCACAACTGGGCAGGAGGGGTGTTAATAACATTTAGTGGGGAGAGGCCAGCGATGTTACTAACTAAACATTCTACAGTGCCCAGCAAAGAACTGTCTAGCTCAAAATCCCCCCAGAGCTGAGGCTGAGACACCCTGTTCTACCCCAAAATTTTAGAGCCCTGCAACTCAATGTGTAGATCTTGGATCATCCGCAGAGATGTATTACTAACTCCAGATCTCATTAGAAGCTCAGGTCCTTTTCCCCAGACTTCCTAAACCAGAACCTGTTCTACCCTCTGGTGATATGTAAGTGCATTAAAACGTGAGCTGCCCTCTCTTAGAACAATGGTTATCAAAGTCAGCATCATGCTGGACAGATACCCCTGGGTAGCTTGACAGTTGAATCTCATACAAAGTGTAGTCTGGGAAGTGGCCAATGGGCATTAGGAGTCTTAAAAGCTTCCCAGGTGATTCCAAAGTGTTGCCAAATGTAAGAACCACTGTCTGCAAACACGTTAAATCAGTGCTACTCAAAGTGTGGTCCCCGACCAGCAGCATCAGCCGTTACCAGGGAGCTTACTAGACATGCAAAGTGTGGGCCTCTCTCCATCCCTCCTCGTTAGACTGGGGTGTGCCTGGCAACGTGTGCTTTAACAAGCCCTCCGCGGATCCTGGGGCCCTGGGATCTGAGCATTAAATAATAGGCTTTCAGCCTCTTTGTAATTTGTGATTATTTACAAACAGATCACTGTGTTCTTTGGCAGGTGGATATCACAGACACTTCTGCATTAAAGAAGCATCCATTTTACAGAAATTCAACCACAACATCGATCTCTGGGGCAGCACTGTGAGGGCACTGACTTCTTTGCTGTGACACCGTAAGTGTTGTGTGAAGATGGTGCTCAATGGAGTGAATGTTCTACCTTCTGGACTAAAGGGACAATTGTACTACAGTTTGGAACCACTCACAGGAACTTTGACTTCCAAGTATTTGGGGAGAAATTCATTGAAAAAAAAATTTTGCTTTGCCCTGCCCAACATGCCCAAGAGCAAGTTCTGCAAACTGCTGCAGAAGCCTGCCCCTGGCATCTGGCCAGACTCGAGAGAGTCTCCTCCCTAATCAATCTCCCAGACCCGCAGCGTATGGTGCTTCAGAAGAACTTTCCAGAATCTTTCTGGGCAGAAGGGTTAAGATAAGTGGTAGGAGAGGCAAAAGGAGAATTGTTTGAGGAGAAGGAGACAGGTATTGACACCACACAGCAGATTAGTTCCCCAGGCTATTAGAAGATTCCTACCGCAGGGAACAGAGAATAAGGCTGGAGAATTGGTGTGGGCCAGACCTCAGGTGTGCCCCACGGGTGACTCCACTGCTACCCACAGTCCTGGGCACTGTACCTTTGACAGCTGTTTCACAGCTATGATTTGTTCTCTGGCCCTTAATGCTATTTTTTTTGAGACAAAATTTGGACTTTAATATCAGAACAGGGTTACATTAAACAAACAAAAAAATACTTTTCTAACCTTAATGCTATTTTTTATGAAAACATGGGGAGGAGGAAAGGAATTCTTCCCCCTTTTTGATGAAAGAAAAGAGAAAGGATGATTCAGGATGCATTTAGCAGGATGCATTTAGCACTGAGTTTTATAAAAACGATCAAAGACTAGCAAAACTTTTTAAATAAAATGGTGATCCACATCAAAAGGCTGAATTAACGTCTATAATTATGCTAGACAAATCAACTACCTGATATGAGCCTTTAGGTAATTAATAAAGTTTCTCCATCTAGACTAGCTACTTCTAAAGTCATAGCTAAGGCTTCTTTGCACCCAGCAGGGAGAGCAGCCCAGCAAAGCAGGGGCTGTTGGGTCACCAAGGAAACCACTTGCAGAGCACTGTCGTTTCTGAAGTTCCATGTCTGCTTCCGTCCTAACTGGGGCATTATATTTCAAGAACATGGTAAATATTCATCCTCCAAACCTTGCCTTTTACCAACCCAAATAAAATATTCACTAGGAAAACCTAATACTAAAACCTTAAATAAAATACCTCTAAACAACAGCAAGCTTCGGTATATGTTGTTCTAGACTGATAAACAGAAGAAGTCTCCCAGCAGCCGGTCTAAACCACAACCACTGAACAAAGTCCCTATAACAATGCCTCAGTTCAGGAAAAAAAGGGACTAAATAATTACTTTTCTATAAAGTTATCCATTAATTCCAGTAATGACAGCTCCTATATTCTTCATTTCCTTTGGCAGCATAACAGACTATTCATAACAGACTTTATTTCAGATATGGCTATTAGTATAACTAGAATCAAATCTTATCTTCCTGGTAATTACTTCATTCACTCTCTTCTAATTCCCCCTCTCACTTCTCCTGACCCCTCTACAAATCTATATACTGTGCATCCTTATTTATATACATCTGTGTATACATATGTGCTTACACATGTGTTTACATACAGATGTGCATGTTATATGTGTGCTTGAGTGTGTGTGTGCATACACAAATAGAGAGAGAGAGAAGAAGAGAGGAAAAGGGAAAGAGAACTTCAGAAAATTTATTAAAAACTTTAAAAAGATAAAAAAAAAAAAAACCTTCAGAAAAAATGCTCCAGAAGGAAATATAACATATCCTTAACATCTGCAAAAGATACTTGCCCACTACCCCAAAAAAGTCTCAGATTCCCAAATCCTGGTTGGGGCTGGGGAGTGACATGGAAGGGCAGCTATGGAAGAAAGTTTTCAAGGTGTAAGAGCTTTTTCATTTCCAGAAAAGTATGTGGCAATAAGACAGACACCATAGGGCTCTCCGAGTCCTGCTCTCCCAGCGTCCTGAGCAAAGCTACTGGAGTAACCTGTCTCGACCTTGGGAATCATTCTGATCCTGGCTGAAACCATAATTACTGGGTGGAAAAATGGCAAGATTTTTGGAAAGGATGCCCATAAAAGGATCACTGTGACAGCATGAGAAGCTGTCTGATAAGGTAAGATTTACGTGGAACATAGGAAATTGTCAATTAATTAATCAAAGACATAATTAAAAGAATAATGCTCACATTAGACATAGGTCTGAAATGGAATGAGCCTTGAAAAACATTCTTCTGATATTTAGCAAAAAAGAAAAAAATATATTTTTCAGTCCCACCCAGAGCAAAATTCTCTGGTTGGCTGCAACCCAAGAAAAATGGTCAATGTTAACATGAGACAAAAGACGGAAGAGCACTACTCCTTGGTTTCTGTGAACCGGATAAGGTACAACAGAAATTAAAATTCATTACAAGGACACACAAGTCCAACAGGAGGGACCTGAGTAGAAGCACCCGGTTACTCTAACAGCATCCAGACCCTAAACCCCATCATTCTAAGTACTGAAAGGTCATTCAGAGTTAGGATGGCAGAACTCTTCAAGCATCAGGGCAAAAGGAAACTCTTCTAAAAGGCTGCATAGGCCTTGATATTTATAAGCAGATCTTAGAAACTAAAGACTGACAAATGGCTTACTTCGAATTCTGAGAAGACTTATTCAACAGATTTTATTGTGAATGTTACAAAATTTGAAAGATTTTGTCTAACTAAATAACCTAGGTTCACCAGGAATAAATCCAACTACTCTAATTTTATTTTCTTTTTCTTTTCTTTTTGTTTATTTATTTGAGACAGAGTCTCACTATGTCACCCTTAGTAGAATGCCGTGACATCACAGCTCACAGCAACCTCCAACTCCTGGGCTTAGGTGATTCTCTTGCCACAGCCTCCCAAGTAGCTGGGACTACAGGAACCCACCACAAGGCCTGGCTATTTTTTGTTGCAGTTTGGCCGGGGCCAGGTTCAAACCCGCCACCCTCGGTATATGGGGCTGGCACTCTACCCACTGAGCCACAGGCACTGCTCTTCATTTTCTTTTTAGATGGCTTTCCTAAGCCTAGGAAATCAGACATGGATGACCTATTTTGAATTTATCAAGGCATTTGTCAAGTTTCTCATACCACTCTTTAGGAGAAATGAAGGTACAATTAGGTGAACTAAACTCTGGTTGAACAAATATTTTGGAAAATCCTGAATACACAATCAATTTAAAGGTTTCTAGGTCAAAACCATTTGAAAAGAGAAGATAGTTATAATGGATATTGTTTTGCCTCTTGAATAGTAGATTTTTTTGAAATGAAAATACACAGTGCTAGTTAGAATATAAATTGTCATAATGTTCTCATAGGAGAACTTAGTAACATGTATCACACCTCTGATTAGAAATTTCATTTTAAGGAATTAATCAGATAGATGCAGGAATGTACAAAGCTCTTCACTACTAGTTTATAATGCAGAAAATCACACACTTGAGTATTTAACAAAAAGGGAATTATTAGAGGGAACACTAACTCTTAAAATAAAATATACCAAGATTTTTCAAAGGCAAAGAAATGCTCACTCTAGAAAATTAAGTGGGGAAGAAAGCAGGAGGCCAAGAGAACACATGTCATTAACTCAGTTTTGTGAAGATGTATGGAAACCTGTGTATGTGATTAAAAATCACAGGAAAAAAAATCTCTAAAAGCCATTTTCTCTGGGTTGTGAGATGATCTTTTATTTTTATACTTTGGGATTTATTGTTCAGTTTTTAAAAAATGAATATGTACTCATTTTAAAATCATGAAGTTATTTAAAATATATATAATATATGTATATATTATAATGGGTTTCAAAACACATAAAAAGTAAAGTTTTAAGTATCCAAGCAGAGGCTGAAGGGCCACCACTCAGAGTCGCAGTAGAAATGCAGTCATTACCCTCATTGTTCATGAAGGCCACTTCCCATCTAGCAGCCAGTCCAGAGCCTCACAGGAGGACGGTACACAGACTGGGAAGCCCCACGCTCCCCCTGTAAGCATCAAACCAAAACCAAGAGATATGTAGAGGCTGGGGAGAGGAAGTACCTGTTGGTCTCCCAAGCCCTTCCCCCTTAAAGTTCATTCCACAATGAACTTAGATGCTCAGATGCTGCGGAAACAACCTGTCCTACGCTGTGGATGATTCCCTCTGATAATACTTTCTAGAAGGCAGTTAGAGGGAAAAATGCCCCTTGATTGACTTCACAATGAAAAATGGGACTCAGAGAAATTCAAAAAAATCAATCTGCCCAATATCTCCTCAATAAATGTACCCAGACCATTTTTACTCTATAGAAGAAAAAAAGTGATATATTAGTTGAAGGCTTTTTCTTTAACTCCGTAATATACACATTCTTTAGAACTAAATCTATTAATCTGGGCTTCCCTCTGGGGTTGGAAGGGGAAATCAAGGTAATTATTTCTGAGAAGTAGCTAATGTGAAAATATATTCTCACTTGCAATAAAATTCCCCAACACACACATGTGTACATAGGTAAATTCACATGTGCCTGCACACACACACACCCCACGCCCTTACTTTGTCATGAGCCAATCCAATATTATAAAGCTTAGGATCCCAAGAGAAACTAATTTATATTCTTTTCTACATTTCATCAACTATGTTTTGATTCTTTCTAGCCAGAGCTCCAACAACTTTTATCAGCTTATACTAATTTCTTGTGCTTTTTTTTAAGAGATGGGGTCTCCTAATGTCATTATGTTACCCAATCTGGCCTCAGTCTCCCTTCCCGAGTAGTTGACTCCAAGCACACACCACTGCCCCCAGCTCTCTCAGTCTGGTTTTGACATAGAATAGGGAGTAAAGGGTCTTATATTTCGTCTACTTTGACATTAGGTGAGGGAGGAAACATTTTTTAAAGCCATTGAAATATGTACTTTGACTATCTAAAATCCTAAGCCTAGCCCCAAAGGGTTTTACATGTGGGTACACACCTCCCTTGCTTGGGAGTGGGCAGAAGGAGGCAGTAGACAGAGACCAATTATAGTGAGATGATGTGTGAATATAGGAAACGCCAAACTCCAGTGATTTTCTTATTCTCTTACTCGACAACCATCATCACAGAAGTCTTCTGTAACTTCTGGTCAAAATAACCTTCTGTAACCTCTGGTCAAAAAAATGTATTGGGCCTTTTCTCTGTACAACAGACAAGCAAGCAATTCTGCAGTAGACACCAGCTAGGTATCTTCCAATTCAATTCTGACACTACCTGGAGATAGTGTCACATCCCACAGGGTGAAGGTTCAGTCCTACAAGACTGTTCCCCATTTTTGTTGCCAATGCTAAGCCCCAGGCTGTTTCACCTGTGTTTCTGACCCATTGGCTATAAATCAGGGTTCCCACAACCCCCTCCTTGGGTTTGATTAATTTGCTAGAGTAGCTCACAAAACTCAGGGAAATACAGACTTAGTTTACTGGTTTATTATAAAGGATATTACAAAGGATATAGATGAAGAGAGACACACAGGGCAAGGTATAAGTGAATGGTGCAGTTTCCATGCCCCCCTGCATGCACCACCTCCAGGACCTGTGTGTTCAGGTATGCGAAAGCTCTTTGAACACTGTCTTTGGGGTTTTTATGGAGACTTCATTGCCTAGGCATGATTGATTAAATCATTGGCCATTGGAGATCAACTTAACCTTCAGTTCCTCTACCCTCCCCAAGGACTGGAAATAGGAATGAAAGTTCCAACTCTCTAATCAAGCCTTGGTCTTTCTGGTTATCAAGCCCACCCTGAAGCCACCTCTGGGTGGCCTGCCATCAGTTAACTCATTAGAATAAAAAAAGACATCACTTTGAAGAGTCCAAGGATTTTAGGAGCTGTGTCTTACAGTATCACAGGTAGGATGGACCCAGGCTTCAAAAGGAGATTCAGATGCATACACTCAGTGTAAGACCATGATCCTGCATCCTTGGCAAGCCAATAGTAAAACATCTAGCCCATCCATGTCTGGGATGGTCTTTGAGGCAGATATACCAACTTAGGCCCAAATCCTGGCTCAGCAATTAGAGCTGGATACACATTGAACAAGAAATTATTCCCCAAAATCTGCACACAAGACTTCCTGTCGAAACAACACAAAATAAGCCCCAAGTGCTATAGAATTCATCCCAAAAGTCTCAGGAAAGTCAGCCTTCTTGGATTGTCTTGGAGTGTAATGATAGATGCAGAGAAATTACTTTAGTATCACTTTTCTCCCAAGATCTTCCATTAGCCAAATCCCCCTTTCTAAGCTCCTTTGTTTTTGATAGGATGTGATATTTGCAGAATGTAGATTCGATAATGAGGAATGTGTATTTGATCCTGAACATGCTTCCCACTGCCTCACACAATCACATTTCTGGAAACGCAGAACCAATGGTTAATTATGCAAAGGGCAGCCCCAGCTTTGTGTAGTCTATTGTTTATAAGCCTGTCCCTGGCTTTAGTTACTCATGATATTGAGAAAAGCAACTTAATACAGACCTGCAGCTGTGCCCACACAGTGAAGGGCGCTTGGGGAATACAGCCAGCTCCGTGTGCACACTAAACAGGAGGGCTTACATTCCCTACATATGTTCCTCATTCTTCCGTGCATTTGCGGCTGGCAGCATTTCCAAACACAGCAGACCTCCGCCAACAATCAAGATTACAGATCAGTGGCAAACAACAGCTCCACCATTCTCGAGGACTAACAGGTCTCCCATGTATTGCACACCTTTGCCAACAAGCCAGCTTTCACTCTTGGAATAGATATTACCCTGAGTCACACTAAGTATTTTTGAAACTCACAGTTTAGTTATCTTTTATTTAAAAAAAAAAAAAACACCCCATGGTTTCAGCACAGGACCTAAAGGAATAAACAAAGGGGTGTGTGTAGATTCACATGCAAGTGGTAAATGGCATCATAGCATAAAACAGCAAAAGCTAGAATGGCGCAGATCTCCTAACAGATTGTTAAATAAATTATGGACTAGCCAATAGCAGAACTCCATGATGTCATTAAAAAGAATTGATTAAATGTATAGACTGGAGACTAAAAAATGTTTTGGGGTTTGTGTTAGGAGAAAGAAATAGGTTCTAGAACAATATGTACAGAAAGATCATATTTTCATTTATGCCTAGTCATGTTTGTGTGTGTGTGTGTGTGTAAAGCATATGGGTATCACACTTTATTTGCAAAGAAAATATTCTGGAAACATATGCACCAAACAGTTCATGATGATTATCTTTTATGGAGAAGAGAGGAAAAGGATGAGGGTACATATGAATAAGAGAAAATATTCACTTTAAAATTTATATTAATTAGGAGAATATTTTATGAGGAGGGCCCCCCCCGGGCAATTGAAGCAATATCAAAAATATACTACTGGGACCTGATCAAACTAAAAAGCTTCTGCACAGCCAAGAACACAGTAAGTAGAGCAAGGAGACAGCCCTCAGAATGGGAGAAGATATTTGCAGGTTATGTCTCCAACAGAGGTTTAATAACCAGAATCCACAGAGAACTCAAATATATTAGCAAGAAAAGAACAAGTGATCCCATCTCAGGGTGGGCAAGGGACTTGAAGAGAAACTTCTCTGAATAAGACAGGCGCACAGCCTACAGATACTTGAAAAGTGCTCACCATCCTTAATCATCAGAGAAATGCAAATCAAAACTACTTTGAGATATTATTTAACTCCAGTAAGATTAGCCCAGATCACAAAATCCCAAAACTGGGATTGGCGTGGATGTGGAGAAAGGGGAACACTTCTACATTGCTGGTGGGAATGCAAACTAATACGTTCCTTTTGGAAAAAAGTTTAGAGAACACGCAGAAATCTAAAAATAGATCGGCCATTCGATCCTACAATTCCTCTACTAGGTATACATCCAGAAGACCAAAAATCACATTCTAACAAAAATATGTGTACCAGAATGTTTATTGCAGCCCAATTCATAATTGCTAAGTCATTGAAGAAGCCCAAGTGCCCATCAACCCATGAATGGATCAATAAATTGTGGTATATGTACACCATGGAATATTATGCAGCCTTAAAGAAAGATAGAGACTTTACCTCTTTCATGTTTATATGGATAGAGCTGGAACATATTCTTCTTAGCAGAGTAGCAGAATGGAAGAAAAAGTATCCAATGTACTCAGTCGTACTGAAACCAATTTATAACATTCTTATGAAAGCTATAACCCAATTATAGCTCAAGAAGAAGGGGAAAGGGGAGAGGAAGGGAAGGGAGGGGACAGGTGAGGATGGGTAGAGGGAGAGTAATTGGTGGGAACACACCTACGGTGCATCTTACAAGGGTACATGTGAAATTTACTAGGTGTAGAATATGAATGTCTTAACACAGTAACTAAGAAAATGCTGTGAAGTCTGTGTTAACCAGTTTGATGAAAACATTTCAAATTGTATATGAAACCAGCACATTGCACCCCATGACTGCATTAATGTACACAGCTATGATTTAATAAAACAAAATTATAGTAATTTAAATGCATTTGTTCTACAAATATGTGCCATCATTATAATTGGTGAGATAAATGAAAATATTTTCATTTTTGAAGAAACATAGGCCCTCATTTTTAGGAGAATAGCAGAGCTCTCATAACAAACCACCTGAGCTCTCCAACTTTAATTACAGAACCAGATCACTTCACCTCAAGGCTTAATAACTCACCCCTGGCCTCCCACTGCTCCTATAATCAAACTTCCCCCCAGGGCCCCAGCTGCACCCTCCCTCAGTTCCTCCCTAACTGGGTCCAGGCAGGGGAACCTGTTTTTCAGACTCCCAAGCATACCACCCTGGTCCCACTTTAGCCCACTGTTTACATGGTCCCTCTATCCAGTGATGCTGCTTCTCAAGGCTACTTCCTGCCATCCAAAGCATCAGGTCAAGTGTCACCTCCACGCAGTGACCTTCCTCAACCCTGACTCTAAGTAGGCCTCCTCACATGCTCTGACACATGGTCCTGGCTTATTGTCTTCAATGACCTTACTACTCCCTGTAATTACTTTATTGTACATCTCCGTTAGGTTCATGAGAGCAGGGAGCTAGTTTGATGCTTCAGAAAGCACCTGGCACATAGTGGGCACTCAATAGCTCACTGAATGAATGAATACACTTCAGGGTCAGGTGACAGGAAATGCATCTCCTCATAGGAATCTGGTATGCAAAATTGGACTTTTTTCAAAGCAAATTTTAACTTCCCATGTATGAAATAAGATGTGTGATAAATTGACAGAACACGTATCCAACCAGAACCCAATGCCTAGACGACCACTTGTCATTCCAGAAATGCAAACAATCTACAATTTAAAAGAAATAAATAAAAGGATGGAGTTCAGATATCTAATAACCTTTACTCTGTTTGGAAAAGGCCATAAATTCTCTCTGTGACCACATTTCCTGAGTTGTCAAGCCAAATAGTCAAATAAACCTCTAAGGTATAGTAAATATTTAGCCAGATTGGTATTAACTGAAGCCAAAACAATATATTACTCAAAATATGTGGAAGAGGGGAGAATAAGAAAAGGGGCCTAAATGTGTCATTTCCCCAACTTCCATCTGTTCTCTCCGTCAGGACTTGTCATCAGGCCTCACATGGCTATTTTTGAAGAGTACTCAATTTCAGACTCCAACACATGTCTTCACATTCCAGAAGGAAACACCTATATTAAGCTGGTTTATCCATGATGTCAGCCCCAGTCACCTTGGGAAAGGAGAAGGATTTGAACTTGGATTTAAAAAGCAGGTAGCATTAAGGTACTACTTGTTTGTAGGTGACTTCCACACCACTGACGTATCACACAGCAGTTTGCTCAACAAACACAGGCAAAAAAGAGAAAACAATTTTCTTGGCTGAAAATGCCAAGGCACAAATTTTGGTGGGTGCTAACACCCACGCTAACAATCTCTTATAACAACAAACACAATTAACACATCGAGAAACAGTGATTTGCCTGCTTAGTAGCCTTAAGAAAGCTAACTTGCAGGGTTGTTAACTCTCCCATTTAAAGCATGGAGCAAATTTCCTACCCAAGTCCTTTCAAAGATGTTCCCCTCCAGTGGCTTGTATTACAGAAGTTAAAGGTGAGGGGCACATGGGAGATACTCATCAAAGAACAAACTCGGTTACATAAGACAAGTAAGCCCTAGAGACCTGCCATACAGCACAAGGCCTGTAGTTAACAACGCTGCATTGTCCACTTACTTTGTTAGGGAGGGAGATAGCACTGTTAGTGAAGTGTTTGCACCTTAATTGCTTCCAAGTACATCCATATCATCCATATGTTACTTCTACCCATAAAAATATTTTATATATTTTATGTGTATGTTTGTGTGCGTACGTATACATATTTAGAGGCAGAGAGGGCACATGCAAATATGTGCACTTCTCACAGACAGGAATCTTTTAATCCTTTTCCTAAGATAGGCAAGATGAGAAATTTCAGCCTTAACAGATGAGAAAACATCTGTTGGTTTAGAAACAAGAGTAGTTACACTACATATAGCAGAAACAGACCTAAAATACAGATTTTTTTTTTTGTACCTGAAATTTGGAAAATGAAAATGACTTCTTTCTGGGCTACAGGGAAACAGGAGTCCCCTCAACAACCCCTTCCAGGCTCACCTTCCTGCTGGGTGTGTATTTGGGAGACAGCAGGGGTGGAGGAGGGCACAGTGCTGTTCACAGCTGCTCCTCCCTCCCTCCTCTTTCCTTCTGAGTCCACATTCACACCTGCCATCCGCACACTATGAGCTCATGGGGCTTCCCACCTGGGCACACATAGCACTGCATAGACACACAGACCATCCCGGGCTTTGGAATCTGCCAGGGCCTGCTGCAAATCCTTGCTCCACTGGCATAATCCTGACCTCCTCACTCTGGGCACATCATCGTGTCCCTCTAAACTTTCATTTCCCTCCTATAAAATCAGAACAGTGAAACCTGTATCTCATAGGCCTGTTCTAATGAGAGAAAACACAAAACCTACTTAGCATAGTGGCCAAAGTGTAGTAAAAAAATCAGTAAGTAAGACTGTCCTCAGAGTCAAACTTTTAGATCAAAACCTATCAGATCAGAACAGTAACTATACAAAAATTCCTTGGCTCCCAGGCCATGGTTCCCTGCCAGACTGAAAGATCCACACAGCCCATGTCTAGGGCCTATGGGCACTCAGAAGATATGTAATGCTAAAAAAACAGGAAGCTTCAATTATTAGAAGATGGTGATAGTATCAATGTAACCAAGAAAAAAGCTTATAAATCAGAAAGGGGATTGGTCAGCTGGGAAAATGACAAGGGTGGTTACAATGGCAAATAAGTATGGTAGACCATTCCAAAGTTTGTTACCCAAAGGAGAGGAACCATGGATGGTATCCTGGTCTCAAAGTTGTTTCCTTTTAGACCCAAATAGCATCTCTTCTATACAAACTGATATATCAGGTTCTCAGAGACTGATGCCACTAAATACTGTACCTACCTAACCCTTCCTTGTTCTAATGCCCAGGATTCCTGCATTTTCCACAGGTGGAAAATGGAAGAACCCACATGGACACTGAACTAATTTGGGCTGCTAAATATCATAGACAGGGGGCTTAAACAACAGTTATTTTCTAATAGTCCTAGAAGGTGGAAGTCTGAAATCAGGGTCCCAGCATGGCCGCATTTGGGTAAAGGCCTCTTCCTGGCAGAGAGAGCAGGCTCTGGTATCTCTTCCTTGTCTTAAAAGGACACCAGTCCCCTCTTCATGACCTCTTCTAAACCTAGTTACTCCCAATGTGCCCACATCTCCTAAAACCATCACATTGGGGATTGGGACTTCGAGGTTTGAATTTGGAGGATATGAACATTCAGTCCAGACCTCAGACAAGTTCTTATAATGGAAGTACTATGTATCACTAACAAACTAGTATCCCATTTTTATATGTCAATTCTGTGAATGACATGTAAAAGGTTTTCAGAGTCATAAAGAGGCCAGGAGGACAAAGGCTAGTGAGGTGGAAGGGGTGACATACTCCTTTAATAGCATGAATAACAGAACCTCTAAAGAGTCTGTGGGAATCAAGACCAAAACTCACAAGGGAAGAGAAAGGTGATTTTTTTGTCAAAAGCATAAAAACCCTCCAGTGTAATTCAAAACCACAGTGAAATACCACTCACATCTGCTAGAATTGCTAAAATCAAAAAGACAGATAGTATTAGTAACAAGTGTTAGTGAGGATGTGAAGAAATTGGAGGCTCCATACACTACTGAGGTATAGCCAGTATGGTATACAAAAATGGTATAGCCACTTTGGAAAACATTTTGACAATTCCTCGCATGTTAAGCATAGTGTTATCATATAAACCAGTGCCACGGTCTGAATGTTTATGTCCCCTTAAAAATTCCTAAGTTGAAATCCTACTCCCCAGGGCAATAGTATTAGGAGGTGAGACCTTTGGGAGGTAATTAGGTTATGAAAGCACAACTTCATGAAAGTGATTAGTGTCCTTATAAAAGAGACTCCAGGGAGCTGCCTGGCCTCTTCTGCCACATGAGGTCACACTGAGAAAATGCCATCTATGAACCAGGAGACAGGCCCTCACCAAACGCTGAATCTACCTTGATCTTGGACTTCCCAGTCTCTTGAACAGTGAGAAATAAATTACTCTTGCTCATCAGCTTATCCAGTCGACAGTATGTTAATATGGCAACCCACGCAGACCAAGACATACAGAAATTCCACTCCTAGTTATATACTCAAGAAAAATGAGAAGATATTTCCACCCAAACATTACCACGCAATTATTCCTAGCAGTATTCTTCATAATAGCAAAAAATAGGAAGGACACACGTGCCCATCACCTGATGAAGGGATACACAAAACGTGGCAAATCTGTACACTGAGAAACGCTAGCACAGTGAAAAGGGATAAAGTGCTGACGCTCTGCAATGCAGGCGAACATTTGCTGAGTGAATGACAAAGCAACAAAGGACCACAGAGTATATGATTCCATGTATATAAAACGTCCAAACTAGGCAGCTCTGTAAGGACAGAACGTAGACAGTGGTATCTGGGCTGGTGCCCGGTGGTGAGAGCTGACAGGAGTGGAGCCTCTTTGTGGTAATGAACGTGCTCTGAAATGAACGTGCTGGTGATGGCAGCAGGACTCTGAATACACTAAAAGCTACTAACTGCATACTTTAAATGAGAGAACAGTATACTACGTGAATTATATTTCAATAAAGCTGTTTCCTGATAACCACCTATCTCTATTTCGCCTGGAAAGCCTGTTAAAAATAACCCCATTTATCAAGTACCTACTATGGGTCAAACACTGTGCCACGCAACTTTACTATGAGAAACTCACGAATTTCTCATAACAACTTTATGAGGTCAGAAGAAACTATTAAAAAAAACATTCCTTTAAATGCTTTATGTTTAGTGATATGAATAAGCTGAATTGTGAGACAGAGAGAGCCTGGTAAAATCTGTACTACCAGCTCCCTGGGTGCAACTTCTTAGAAAAAGGTAGGAGATGGGGAGAAAAAAAGTCACCAGAATTTCACTCAAAGCAATTTTGCAGAGCCCCAGAGGAAGCTACATGGAGCATGGAGAGTCCTTTCATCAGACAAGTAATGGCATGTAAAAATGCCTAGTGGGGTTGATGATTTAAGCACAACAGCACCCAGTAAGATAATCATAGGAAAGCAGTACCAGTGTAGAGGAGGTAAGAGTTTTATTCTTTGTTCCCAGACTGGCTTGTTTTCAATTCCCCCAAAAGGGAAAAGTATGCTTGACAGGATTACAAAAATAACATATGTACCTTATAAAATTCTTTTCCAAAAATTTAAAAGTGTAAAAAATAATAAACATTAGCTACAACCAACATCAACATTGTGGTGTTGATTGGTAGGATTATGCAAAGTCAAACTGAATTAAAAATGTCCAACAGTGAACACACAGAACAAAAACTGCAGATGGAAGTGAGAAAAAATATGTCATAAAACTTGCCTGACCCCAAAACTTCAAAGACAACTGTGGAAAAAACAAGCCCACAGAGCTTTTCTCTAAAAATAAAGACACCTCAGAGAAGGGAAAGAACTTACCCCAAATCCCCCCTGACAAATTGTGGTCACAAGGGGAAAAGAATGTCCTCCTTATCTGTCTTCCTGAAATCTCACTACTTCAGGGAGGGCTCTTGAACTAAGTTCTGCTCGCCTCCAAGTACAACTTCACTGAGGGCAGCCAAGAGCAGAAGATGAAAAGATGACCAACACTGTGACCATCCTCATGGGGAAACAGGAGCCCCCTCCACAGTGCTGGGCCCTGGCATTCTCGGGATAGAACACTCTACTCTAGCCAAATCCATCCTGGCAGCAGGTGCCAGAGGAAAGGCCACAGCTGAGAGCAACAGCCAGCTCCTGCTCCTGCTCCTGCTGGCAAAGCCCTCGGCCCAGCTTCATGAAGACAGCAACATGCTCAAAAAAGTTAGATAACTTATTTTCCATCTCTAGAATTTTGAAAATACTTTTCATTTGTCATACTGGAATAGTTTAAAATTGGGAAATAAGTTATCTAACTTTTTTTGAGTATGTTCCATTCAATTCCATGTTTAATCTTCACCGCAATGCCATGTGGCAGTTGTCATGACCCTCCTCCCCTCCATGTCCACAGATGAGGAAACAGATTTTGAAAAATTAATGAATCACAGAAGGTCCAAGAGCAAGCGAACAGCAGAACAAGCTCTGCTGGGAGACTCTTCTCAGTTATGTGGTAGGGTCCTAGGGTGGCCATAACACAGCACTGCAAGTCAAGCAGCTTAAGCCACAGAAACTTACTGTCCACGCAGTTCTGGAGGCTGAAAATCTGAAATCAAGGTGCCCCAGGGCCGTGTTCCCTTTTACACATTTAGGGTAGAATCCATCCCTGCCTCTTCTAGCTTCTGGTCTTTGCCACATCCTTGGAATTCTTTGGCTTGCAGATGCATCACTCCAACTATCTGTTCCACTGTCACGTGGCTGCCTCTGTGCCTCTTTTCCCTTCTTAGAAGGACACTGGTTACATTGGATCAGGGACCACCCTAATCAAGATGACCTCATCTTCACTTGATTACATATGCAAAGACTCTATTTGCAGACTGGGAGGTCAGGACTTTCAGATATCTCTTTTGGGGGGGGGCAGGGGACACTATTCAACCAATAGCAGGGACCAGGTCTACGTTCCTTCCTCTAGTACATTCTGCCCACAGCAGCACACCCCACCAGCGTCATGTCTGTGTCACGCTTGGTCTCAGATGTCTTTTTCATGACAGTGAATGCCAGTTCCTCTGCCTGCGGGCAAGTCTATATCCAAACTGTTCAAGGCAGATGAAGTCCTGTCCTGCTATAAAGGCATCACCTTCTGGCCTGGAATCTAGTCAGTCCCTGAGGGCATCTCTGAAGTTATTTATTCTTCTAGTTCAGGTTCTGCTCTTAAAACACATTCAAGTACTTTGTAAAGTTAAGAGCACTAGACAAATGTGGAATAAAAGGGACTGACTTTCCCAGAGCCTCTGATGTGGGGCCAGATCAAACACCCCTTGCAAAGAAGGGGGAGATACAGAACGGTACTATTTCAAAGTGTTTTTGGTATAAATAACTCTGTGCAATCCAATTAGATCAAGCACCAAGAGCAAATCACCAGCCCATCATTTCTTGACTGAATCGGTTGCACTTTTAATTTCTGGAGTTCTGTCCGAAAGCAGCCAGGGAGCTGCAGAGGCCAGTCGTCCAAAGGCTGTCAAGCCGTCCCATCAGCTGGGAGTTTTCAGGCCAATGCATTAGGCTCAGCAAACTGGAGAAGTAAGCAGAGCAAGAGCCCTGGGTGAGAGCCAGGGTGCCCCATGGACTTCACATGAGAAGACACAAAGGACTTCTGCCTCCCTAAGGACATCCAGCCCAGAACCCTCCGATTCACTCTCAGTGTGCCACTGAGCATAATGTCATTTGCAGGTCACCTCTCAGGCTTGTTGTTGATTCAGTGTTGTAGAATTAGCAGCCTCTCAAGGTAAACAACGTCTCCCATCTGCCGCCACCTCCCTGTCTCAAAAAGCTGACTGATGGCCCAAAGAGACAGCTGGCACTGGGGTGCCTTGCTATGGCCCCACCTGTGCTGCCATCATATGCAAAATGTCAGGAGCCCCCAACGAGTGTCCAGCTGTACCTTCCACAGCAAGGACCTGATGGCCCTAGCAGCTGACAGCAGCAGGAGGCTGTCCTTCCTGCGGCCTTACACGGCACTCAGGGCTGAGAAACTTCAGACAGGCGTGAAAATCCCTGTCATGCAGCCCTGCCAAGTTCCTCCTACACGGATTCCTCCCCACGACCTCCTCCTCCAGCACCTCTTTGCTTCCCTCAGTATCTTTCTCTCATTTCCAAATCCCTTGAACTTGGATTTATTAACAACTTTGCCTGTTGAAAATAGGCTAAAAGTTATCCTGCTAAAGAGGGATTGTGTAATACAGCGGCCACTAACTGCATGGAACTAGTTAAAGTCTTTAAAAGGAAATAAAGTGAAAAATTCAGTTCCTCAGTGGCTCTAGACACACCAAGTGCTCAATGGCCACACGTGGCTGAGGCTATCACAGTGTGCGGCAGACACAGAACACGTCTGTCAGCCCAGAATGTCTATTGGACAGCTCTGGTCTAAAGAATGCAAAGAAAACGTCTCTCCTTCCTTCCTCTGTCCCCTGTCCCTGCCTTGGAGGGGAAGGGATCTGTGCTGCCAGGCTCCTTTGTATCCTTGCAGAGATCCTTTATATGCCTGAACAAAGTATGTGGGTGTTAAACACTTTCGTTAAAACACAGGAGAAAAGACGATGCATGCTAATTTGTGCCATGCTTTCTTCACTTCATGAAACTTGGAGATCACAGTGTAAGTACAAATTGTACTTCATTCTTCTGAGTGGCTGCATGGCAGTCCACTGTCACCAGACCACCATAACCATCCCCTCTTTCCTGTCACACCCTGCACAGCCCTGCTCTTTTCCCTGTCACCGTGCTCTCCCAGTCTTCACATCCTCAAATCCGTTTCTACTGTTCCTTTCACGTTCTTGCCTTAATTTTAAAAACATAGCTGTTCTCCAAGGAAGCCACTTTCTTCTCTCAAGTAGAGGCAGCTTTCTCTCTCATCTCGCATTCTCAGGGCCTCATCTTACTAACAGCCACTGCAAACCACTTCTCCAGCACTCAGACACCACCTGGCCTCACATGTGCACCTGACCTTTTGTCCCCCTTCTTCCCCGACCACCCTTTCCCAGACTAAATCTACACCAATAATTGAAACACCCATGGAATCTTGGTTTCTGGAAGCCTACTCTCAAATTAGCACCCAACACCAACAAGTGATGAAATAATCAGAACTTCCCATCCATGGTGGCCAGTCATTAATCTTTCATCCCTCCTGATCCAGGTTACATATTCTAGTCTACTCCTAGAATCCCTTGTTTCTAAACAGACCTGACTCCCTTGCCTCTCCTTCTATCACATAGTCACCTGTTGAAAATCCTAACATGAGTAAATCTGATGGTATACCTTCACCACACCTCTATTCCCCACCACAGAAAAGTGACTAATCAAATTTGGAGTTAAAAAAAAAATAACTAGTTCGTAGGAATGTAAAATGGTGCAACACTATGGAAAATAGTATAGAGGTTCCTTAAGAAAAACTTAAAGAGTCTCAGCTCCTGTAGCACAGTGGTTACGGCGTCAGGCACATACACCAAGGCTGGCAGGTGAGAACCCAGCCTGGACCAGCTAAAATCAACAATGATAACTGCAATAAGAAAATAGCTGGGCATTGCGGTGGACACCTGTAGTCCCAGCTACCTGGGAAATTAAGGCAAGAGAATTGCTTAAGCCCAAGAGTTTGAGGTTGCTGCGAGCTGTAACACCATGGTACTCAACCAAGGGTGACATAGTGAGACTCTGTCTCAAAAAAAAAAAAAGAAAAGAAAAGAGAAAAATTCAACGAAGAATCGCCATTTGGCCCAGCAATCCCACTTCTGGGTATATAGCCAAAAGAACTAAAAGCAGGGTCTTATATTTGCATACCTACATTGATAGTAGCTTTATTCACAATAGTTGAGAGGTAGAAATGATCTAAATGTCTGTCAGTGGATGAATGGATAAATAAAATGTGATATATACATACAATGGAATATCATTCAGCCTTTAAAAAAAGAAATTGTGTTACATGCTACAAGATGAATGAGCCTTGAAATCATTACCCTAAGTGAAATAAGCCAGTTCACAAAAAGACAAATACTATATATGATTCCATTTATGTGAGATATATGAAATAGTCAACTTCATAGAAACAAAGTAGAAGGGTTGGTGCCAGATGCTGGGGTGGGTAAAGACAATGTCTCAACAACCCAGGGAAGTTGTTCACTGGGTACAAAGTTTCAGTTGTACAAGATGAAAACTTTCTGGGGATCGGTCTCACAACAATATAAACATATGTAACACTACTGAACTGTATACTCAAAAATAGTTAATAAATTGTATGTGTCTTTTTTACCAAAATTAAAAAAAATGCAAAAACAATCAAAACTATAGAGGCGGCTCGGCGCCTGTGGCTCAACGGGCTAAGGCGCCAGCCACGTACACCTGAGCTGGCGGGTTCGAATCCAGTCCGGGCCCACCAAACAACAATGACGGCTGCAACCAAAAAATGGCCGGGCGTTGTAGCCAGTGCCTGTAGTCCCAGCTACTTGGGAGGTGGAGGCAAGAGACTCCCTTAAGCCCAGGAATTAGAGGTTGCTGTGAGCTGTGATGCCACAGCACTCTATCCAGGGTGACAGCTTGAGGCTCTTCTCAAAAAAAAAAAAAAAAAAAAGAAAGAAAACTGAGAGGCTACACTCTGTGGTGGTGCTGAGCCATACTCTGTCTTCCTCTGAGAATCACACCCTATCATGCTCATAGTAGGGTTAATAAGTCATCAAGTGGCCAGGCTCAGGGAGGTTTCTGTTCTCTTTGCATTGGCAATTCAAAGCTCAAGATTCATTCTGAGGTTTTGGGTCCAAGTCAAAAGAATAAAAAGAGTTAACTAAGGCCACTTGGATATTTTCAAATTCCCTTTAATAATATTCTCCAGCAGATAACTGAAAACCAATAGCCTTTCTGGCTATGCCCCTCATAATTTATTTATGCTCATTAATATGCAAACATCAGCTTCTCAGCTGGCAGTGAATTTTATCAATTTTAAATTTACATCGGGTAAGCCCGAGATTAAACCTTCAAACCAAAGCCAATAATACAGGAAATGTGAGTATTATTTTAATCTCTAGCTTAGGAATCGTCAAATGAATTCATTGACTTTATCACATAAACAATTACCTGGGAATTACCAAAGCAAATCCTCTGTGAGTTTTTGGCTTTTAGGTAATAATATATGCTTTTTAAAAATGGTCTGTTTGGGGATCATTAAAAACAGGGAAACTGAAGACATTTCTTGTCATCAATTTTTTTTTTTTTTCAGTGGTAAGACAGTATTTATTAGACAGAGAGGAATACAGAAGGAGTAAAAAGCACCAGAGCTTCTGGACAGAAAGACCAAAAAGCACCAGATCTTTTGGAAGAAGGAAAGACCCAACTGGGGAGTCTCTGCCTGAGCTCTTTGTCTAGAGTCACTAGGTCTTGAGAACTACACTTGGCCAGGACTTGGCAAATGGAAACATGTTTTCAATGTTAATGAGTATTATCGACAAATGAATGAATGCAGTCCCCCCAGCTCAGGGCAGAAAGTCAGGGTGTTCCCTTCATGCAATTGCCACGTCTAGGAAAACTAGGGTCCCCTGTCCACCCTTGAGTGGGGGGACCTTGTATCATTCTTATCATAAAATGATTCTTTTCTTCTTCTGGATACGTGCCTGATAATGGGATTGCAGGGTCAAAGGGGAAGTCTATCATGTCTCTTCTTTTTTTTTTTTTTTAAATTCTTGTCATCAATTTTGATCTTGGAAAACCTTCAGGCCACCTGGCAAATATTCACACAGATTCAAACACTAAAGAAAAGCCACAATAATTTGTGGCTTTGTCACTAATATGTACAGAACTCATTTCAGTAGAAAGGAAATCAGATAAAAAAGCAAATTAGAAGAAAGAAATTGGGAAACTCTGAACTCAATTCCTTTTGGAATTGTCAATCAAACACTGTATCATTAACTCTAAAACAAGAAAGAAAAGGCCGAAGAAGAGCTTTCCACTTTGAGGGCACTGCCCAATAAAAATAGAATGCAAGCCATATACACAATTGTTACATTTCTACAACAAACTTTAAGTAAAAAACTTAAAAAGCAAACATAAATTAAAAAATTAATTCTAATAGTTTAACCCAATTTTCCCAAAATATTCTGACATCAACAATCAATATCTTAAAATTTATCAATAAAATGTTTCTTTTTATTCTCAGCAAATCTTTGGAATATCTGGTGTACCTACTTATAACACATCCCAGTTCACACAAGCCACATATAAGTGCTAAAGTATTATTGCACTAGTGGCAAGCATATTGAAAGTGCAAATATGGGACCAAAGATTACATGTTCTACCAGCAAGACAGAAGCTAGCTCTTACCATCTGAGCGTATCTCTACATGGTACTCACAAGTCTAGACTATTCTCATTGAATTCCTCAAATCATTACAATAGCTTGAGTGGATGCATTAGCCACTCCTTCAGCTAGATCCGTGTTAACTCTATTTTGCTCGTTATGGTATAGGTTGAGTACCCTCTATTCAAAATGCTTGGAACTAGAAGTGTTTCAGATTTTAGATTTGGGGGGATTTTAAAATATCTATATGTTTGGAATTTTCTACTGTGGCACCATGTTGGCGATCAAAAAGTTTTGAATTTTAGACCATTACGGATTTCAGATTTTCAGATGTAACATCATTTGAAATTTTTTTAAAAATCTGTTTGCTGGGTGGCGCCTGTGGCTCATCGAGTAGGGCACCGGCCCCATATACCAAAGGTGGCTGATTCCAACCCGGCCTTGGCTGAACTGCAAAACAGAAAAAGAAAAATAGCCGGTCGTTGTAGCGGGCACCTGTAGTCCCAGCTACTCGGGAGGCTGAGGCTAGAGAATCGCCTAAGCCCAGGAGTTGGCGGTTGCTGTGAGCTGTGTGATGCCACGGCACTCTACAGAGGGCAATAAAGTGAGACTCTGTCTCTACAGAAAAAAAAAAAAATCTGTTTGTTGCTATTGTTTTCTTAATTTTTCCAACTACAAATTAACTTGCTTTTTAAAATTAAATTTATCCTAAGTAATTATCATCTGTGATATTATAGTTTGATACCTTACCTGTTGAAAGAGTTAATACAATTAAAATAAATATTTAATGTTTAAAAGAAGTTTTTTGTACACTAACTAAAGCCAGTGATGAAGTGAATTAAAATTTGCTCTAATTCACGTTTAAGTTATCAACTTTCAAAAGTTTTCCTTTTGGCACGTTCAATCTCAGATACAGTGTATGTTTAGGGATAGCTTACCTTCCATTCAGGAGTATCTTCCATGCTCTAAACGGCTCCCTTTACTTCTCACTCACTCCCCAGCCCCAAAAGAGTATCTTTAATCTGGACATCACAGCAAGGCGGCATGTTCTCATTTCTAATCAACTGTCTGAAACCAGCACAGCTGGGGCAAAACTCTTGGGATACACACAGACACACGTATATGGACGTATACACATGCGTACACACAAATGAGTTAATATATGTACACATGTGCATGTCTGCGTGCGTGTGTGTGTATTCATCACAATAATCCTACGACTGGTTGGTTTCTTGCTTTTCCAGACAAGGAAATGAGGCACAGAGCAGTTAGCAGCTTTTCACTGTCACAGAACGAACAAGTAGTGGTATTCAAAGCCATGAAGAAATCTGACTCGAGACCCTGTGCTCCTATTACCCTGGGTTTACAAATGGTATATAAATAGATGGAACTTGGGAGAGACATATGTCACACAAATCCCTAAAAGTAAAAGTCTCCACTCCTGGGATTCGGAAGCTGGGGCAAGCAACATCCTCTAATATAGAGAGGGACGGATGGCAAGCAGAGTCATTCAGAAAGCCCCATAGGTCATCTCTGTGAATTCCAGTGGGGAACTCCTCTCACCTAGAAGGAAGGAAAAACAGCACAAAAATCCAAGAGAACACAGATTCCTATAACAAAAAGAGAGAGGATGGACAGATGGATGATAAGCAGACAGATATAAAAGTATACGCTGTCTCCCTGACCATCCCAGGAGGGGATTGATAAGTAGCTGATATCACATCAGCTGCTCTCAGAGGCAACCTGGGGACCTTATTCTCATCACTGGGACACAAGCTACAAGGTGAGCTGTTCTCCTGGTCTAATGATGTGACCTTTGCTGGCAAGCATTCTGCAGTCTAGAAAAAGATAAGGATCCACTTACATGTACTCTCTATGGGCAGAGTGCACAGCGGCCGCGTTGCTGTAACGCCACAGGACAATCGCTGACGACAGGACATCAAGGATGGCATCAAACTAGGAGAAGAAGACACGGCATTAGTGGGTTTTCAGAGTTAACAGGGCATCACTGTGAAGACTCAGGGCAACTGCGCTGTGATTCAAAATATCTGAACAAGTGACCTCAGAGCAAAGAGGCACCCTATTGTTACAGTATGGCCACTCCTGGCCCTCACGGTGAGGCTCAGGCCATCCGACCGGCCACCCCTCCCCTGCCCCCACGAGCTGAGACCCCACACTTCCACGCTATGGGGCAGGGGCTAGGGACACACTGCTCTGAAACGTAAGGAATAGGTTTCCCTGCGACGGGCAAGACAATCACCGTATTTCCCTGCGCATTTCTAGTGACAGACCTGGGGTGATAATTCTGGGTCTCTGGTTCACAATGGCATTGTTCCTATCTGAGATCAGGGATAAGGGTGAGGGCACCCAGGGATGTCTGTATACAATCCTACACAAAATTCCATGCTTCCGTCTGAGAGCAAGCCAGAGAGAACGAGGGAGAAAATTTATGTACGTATTTACGTTCTGGGGGATACCTACATACAGGTGCACGTGAACATGTGGTGTGTATATGTGTGGTGGTGGTGTGCCTTTCTCTGGACACTCCACAGGTTTTGTTAAGATTCTGAAAAAATCCCCTGTGCCCTGCAAACATCAAAAAGTTCTGCCCAACAATGGGCAGAAGTGGGTTTGGGAAAAGGTACACCTACCCTCAGGGACAGGCTACCCCACAGCTCCCGCAGGGGAATATCGAGAGACTGTTTCTGAGGCATCACGCCACACCACTTCTCAGCTGGGAATCACAAACACTAGCGATCTCCTGAAGGGGCGTGGGGAGACTTCATCCAAGGTTTCCACATCCCCAGCCTGTGAAGAGAGACCTGCTTCCTCTAAACAACTCCCCCCAGGAGGCAGGCTGAGAAGCCAGGTTACCCATACGTGGGCTACAAACTGACTCAGCCTCGCATGAGGAGCCTGATCTTAACTCCTGACACCTCTGCCCACACCAGCAAGTGCCACTCTCCAGCGCATGCCAGGCCTCCCGCTACCTAGGAGGGGGAGAGGGGCTGAGACCCCAGCGCATCCTCTCACCCAACCACACCATGGGAAACGTGGTGCCCAATCTGTGCTTGAGAATTACATAGTCTCCTTGCAGTTTAATTCTATTAAACTATAATTTTGTTATAGAAGCAGTTTCCACAGAAGATATGTTTCTTATGCCAAATTCTCATACACTAACCACCCTCTTATTTGAGAGCTCAGGAAAAACGTGCAAAACTTCATGAAAGTACGTTTCAGGTTACTTACTGCAAACCCAAAAGCAGAGGCGCTGTACCTCATAACGGAGACGGCTAAAAAGAAAGAAAATATCATTCAGAATATTTTAAAACTTCTCTCATTTGTGAGTATATTAGTACATTTGACATGGCCTTTTAAATATCAGTGGAAAAATTCTAAGAGAATAAACTTAAGACTTAACTGTACTTGTAAAATCTAAGCATTAAAAAAAAAGTGAAGAGTGGACTGAAAAGATTTCCAGCCTCCACCCGCAACCTCTTCCTCTCCAGAGTGCTCTGAAGCACCCACGAGCCAACTTTGGAACAAAACTGCTTAAGCAGTTGTCAATCAAATGACTTCTGAGACCTTAAGAATTTAGCAACTGAGAACAGAGAATCAGGAACTAAATCAAATTTTTCAAAGTGAAACTGTAACCCCACCCAAACTGTTGCCCTAATAAGCTAATTAGTGGTGGTGTCTAAGGCACACACCATTTCTAATATAGTTGAAAAAATCTTTTGCCCACTGGAGTTTAAAATCCAACGTAGACACCAATATAGCTATTTAGAAAAACAACCAAACGATCTTAAACAAAAGATGTCTACTAATAAAGATGCCAAAAGATGTCTACTAATAAAGATGCCATGATTATAATTAAGACCTGTTATCCATATTGAAGAATTTGGGGCCAGTCAGTTGGGCAGCATTTTGCCTAATGCTGTTCTATACCAAAGCAGTTTCAAAGATGTAACCAGGACAGATCTCCAAACAAAAGCCATATTTAACAAGCATATTACTTCCTCCAACAGAGACCAAAACCCCACCCCAGGGGCCAGAAAAGCTTTGAAGAAAGTGGCTTCCTCCCAGAAGGGCTCACATCCCTCCAGGGCTCACTCATGGAGCATGAGAGGCCAGGCAAGAGGCAGAGGCCCACACCCACACGGACTTCCCATTCAGCTCGTCACAATGGCCATTTTCTAGGACCTACCTACTGACCTATCCACAAAGCCCAGGAACAGCTTAAGCTTAAGCTATAAGGAGGTCACCTGACCCAAAACTGAGTTCATTTTCTGTGGTTTAGGAATTGAGATTGAGAGAGTCTATCTGTCCACTTACGTGGTTAGAACTGAAGCTTGTAAACACTGGAACTGTCGTCAGACCTCACTGGCTACAAAGGCCGAGGAGCAGAAGGCAGCTACAGGGTACGCAGAGCCCTGGGCTTCTCAGCGTCCCCAAGCCCTTCCTGAAACCCAGCCACTTTCCAGTCCCCAGGCTGTGAGAGGCGGAATGAGACCACTCCACCCTGACTGCCCTTGTTTCTGACCCCGCTGCTCCAGGTGTTCCTGCTGCTGCTCTTCCTGGCACAGGGAGAGGGGCAGGCCCAGCCGTGCACAGTGGCCGGCTAGAGCTTTCACAGGCCACACAGGTGTGGTGGCAGAAAAGACAGCGGATTTTTCCAAAGAACATCAACTCACAGACCATGTAGACATGTGCAAAAAGGGCAGCTGACCCTGGCAGTGCTGCCCTGGGCACCACGATGCCCTGCAAAATGCTGAGCCGGCTCACAGTAAGTGCTCAGTGCAGCCTAACAAATTCCAGAGAAACAAACCAAAGAGTGCATGTGGGTTTCTTCCCTTTACAACCTGCCTTTAGAACATCTTAGCTGGGTATATTGTTCGTGGGTTCTTCATCAGCAGTGGCAACCTTTTAACTCCTAGTATCTTGCACACAGATGCTCAATATCTACAACAGACGTAGGAAGAGCTGCCCATTGGGGCTCCCCCTGCATCTCCACTTGTGCCCTCTGCCCGGCACTCCGGAGAAGCCACAGCTAGAAAAGCTCGCCCCTCCCCTTGCCATCGCTGAAGACCACTTTACAAGCAGTAAACCATTACTTTAAAACATTTTCCTCTGAGTTATTTGGTAACATCAGACATTTATATAAGTGGGCTACAGTTTTCTAAAGTGGTGGACCCCCACTTGATCATACTGAGAAACATGAGGAGCCTTGTTTCAGGGATCTGGAATCAAACAAAGGCGATGGCCACTAAATGGTGGGGTTTCCTGGACTCAGTCAGCGGAGTCCAGTGTCTATGATTTCAAACACTCTCGAGACTAGACTGGAAAATTCTGCTTGCGTGAGTTAAGCCTGCCCAGTGGGTGGACGCTCTGGAGCACAAGTGGAATATTATCATTGTTCTGTCCCCTGTGCCCCAAGGAAAAGGAGAGCGAGACGGTTCAGATCCACCTAGAGTCCTTCAGGGAGATGCAGCATTTACTTATAAATTGGTTCATTTCCTTGATGAGATGGAAAGGGGGAAATGCCAGAAATTGCATGGGGGATGGAGAGTGCTCTGAAGGGCCCTCCACAGGCCTCGGCTCGGGCAGCTTCCTTTTGTGGCCAACTCCTTGGCTTTTGCTACTAAAAAATATCAAATAGTCATTAGCACAGGACCCAGTGGAAGAGTTAAGATGGCCTTTTAGAAATTTCTGAAGTAACTTCACTTTCTTTGTTATGTAACTCACCACAACACATTCTGATTCTGAGATAAGAGCAAACTCCGTGGAAAGAGTCAGACTGATGTGATAGCCCTTGCTCCCACAGAAAGACAGAACAAACTATAGGGACACTTTCTGCTTCCACTGTGCTAAGAACAAGGCCCATGTGGAGGACAGCAGTGCTGGGCCAGGATAGTCACCGGAGGCAGACCCTGGAGCTCCACGCACATGTGGCTGAGCACAGTGGAAAGCCACTACAGAGCCAACAAAGGCTGATGCTGCCTTTAAGACAAGTGCTAGAGGTAAGACTGGACCATGGAGAGACAGGCAGCCATGGTACTGGGTGCCATGAGGAAGGGCAGGTCTGGGACAGGACAGGTCTAGCTAGTATAGGCATAAACGAAATGGGGAACTCAGAAGAGGCTCCACTAAGAAGCCGACATTTGAGCAAAGACTTGAAGAAGGCGAGAGAGTGACCCATGCTGTTAATAGGAGAAGACTCTTCCAGACAATGGGAAGAGTCAGTGCCAAGTTCTGAGGTAGAGACTCAGACATGTCTGAGGTCAGTTAGGGTAAAGTCAATGGGATCAGGAGAATTATGTGAGATAATCAGGGCAAGATACAAAATAATGTACGTGATGTGACTAGCTTTCTATAAAATTGTGGTTAAAAAAATATATTTTAAAAAACTAGGAAAAATTCCCTCAAATGAAAGCAGTAGTTAATCCTTGAGGCATAGGACTATTTGAGTAGATTTTCTTTCTACTTTTTTGTAGTTCTACATTTTCTACAACTATCATTTATAACCATTCAAATCAGAAAAATAATCAATTTGACTTGGGGAAAAAGTATTCAATTCATAAAAAATATATAACCAAAGGTCTAAAATAGAATAGAAACCAGCTTTGTGATGCACATCTGGGAACAGGCTGCACTGTGGACTCAAGAGTGTTTCTGGCTAACAGGAAGGCATATTACCATACATGTTTTATTACACTTTGTTTCCGAAATCCACCTTTCTAGGTCAAATCTCCTGCACACATGGGTTGCAAAGGGCTCCAAGGGTTCATGGAAATACAGTGAAGGGCTCAGAGTGGGAGATGAGCAAAGTGTCACTCCCAGTCTGAGGGACCTGCTGCCTCCCAGAATTTTGCCTGTCCTACACTCTACTTTCATTTACGTGTCAAAAGGGTATGACAGCTGTACTCCCAGAAGCACACACACAACAGAAGTCTTAAATAAATATTTGTACAGATCTGATTAAAAGACCAGACCCTCTTTAACTAAGTCCCACTCTCACCAAGCCAGAAAGCACATCAGCTGGAAACTCAAATTCAAACAGAAAGACAGCTGGAAAGTGGACAGGACCCAGGCAACCCATTGTTAGGTCAAAGCTAAATGCAAATCACGCAGCTGAGTCGTCAGCAGACTTTCAGGAAGGGTTGTGGGAGCTTGAGACAAAGTACCCTGGAAATGCTCAGGGAGGTGAGGGTGCCAGCAAGGATCAATGCAGACAGGCCCTCGACAAGCCAGACAAAGAACGCCCTTTCAATTGCTGGCTAGATCTGCAGCAACAATGAGGACCCATCTGTCATTCTCTCCAAAGCCAGGCAATTATTATCCTGAGCCTTAGCACTCTTTAGCAATGCCCCAGGCCCCATAACACCTCCAAGTTGCTAAATTATGTGACCAGTAAAGCTAAGTTAATAAATCAATCCCACTTTAATTAGATTGCCTCTACCAGTCAGACACCTGGCAACAACCTCACCCATAGACATGTAACTAACCCAATGGAGAACCATGTTTCCATCACCCACCTTGAGTTGGAGGTTCTCGTGCCTACTGGGACGTAGGTGGCAGAACAGGTGACACTGGGAGGGTTCAAAACATATTTATGTTTTAACTCACTTCAACAGAACCTCCAATAACTTCCAGACTCTCCTGCTCAAACAAGTTTAGAACATATTGCTAGGCGTGGTGGCTCATGCCTGTAATCCTAGCACTCTGGGAGGTTGAGGCTGGAGGATTCCTTGTTTCTACTAAATAAAAATTTAAAAATTAGCTGGGCATTGTAGTAGGCACCTATAGTCCCAGCTCCTCCAGAGGCTGAGGGAGGAGGATCTGCTACAAAAATTAGTGATAGGCTGTTCAACTCAGTTATCACTGAGGGAGAAGAGGGAAAAACTGCTTCGAAAAACAAAATCGAGAAAGCTACTGCCTAGCCCATTAAGCTGCTCATCTTCAGCTACAGCACAGTGGCTTGACATTTTCTTTTTTTAATCTATCTAGAAAGACTAGAAGTTGCAAAAGGACTGCCTGAAAGTAAAATCTACAAGTTTCTGTTTGGTCTACACAGCATCAGTCCAATGTTAGAATCGGCTACCAGATTGGTTTTTAAATCAATCATCACATTCAACAAAAACAACAACAAAACCAACCTGAATGTTTGTCTTCTCTCAGAAACCGAGATCTGCCTGCCTGGCTGTCCCTTCTCCCACAGAGCCCCGTGCTGCACTCAGATGGGGCATGTGCTCTTGGGTACCTGCCTCTCCTGCAGCCTGACAGCCAGTCCACCTCAGCTCCTCCACCCACCTGCCCCTGGGGAAGGCTTGAGCTTGGGACCTCAGATGTGGCCCAAGAGAACTGGAGGAAAAGGACAGTAGTTTTACCCCCACGTCTGCAGACTCCAGCAAAGCACCTGCTAATATTCCTGTGCTGCGTGAACAGCAGTCTCCAGTGTTTCCAACCACAGGTCTGGCTCTCAGCAAACTACAAAAACCTGTATCATGGCCAGGTTCCCAAAGCCAAAACCTTTCTTGGAGGGCTCCTGGTCTTCCACAGAAAGCCCCGGGAAGGTTCAGGAGCCACAGGCAGGCAAACTGCACTGCCCACTCACCCTGCAGGTTTCTGACTGTGAACAGGCGAATCCTTGCCAGGACCTCAGGGACGCTTGTTTGTCCCCCTCTTTCACATGACCAAGAGATGGTTATGCACATAAAAAAGTGACTACACAGAACTTCCCCAATCCCAAACCCACAACAACCTGTAAATACCCACAAGAATAGGCTTTAACAGGTTAGAAAATATTGCCCTTGATCTGCTGCTGTGAGGGCAGTGTGTGTCATTTGAGAGTGTCCTGGGCCACTCCACAGGAAAGACACACTTGCACTCAGACTCCTAACAGGAAGTAGCCAGCACAACGGCTCCTCCCCGTGCCCTTGCCTCTCCCTCCACCTCTGCCCTAGCCTGTGCTCAACACACAGCGGGAGGACTTCTGCACACCTCACTGGCATAAAGGCCACCGTCCTTCACACGGATGACCCCCCATTCCCTGCCTCCTCCCCTATGACTGCAGCTTCTCAGGCCCCTCCAGCCATGTGGGGCCAACTTAGCCCAGGGATCTGATGGCTCACTCCCTCACCTCCTTCAAGTCTGTGCTCAAAGCTCATGAGCCCGTCCTGCCCACCGTATTCAATACTGCAACCAGCCCCAGCTCCCACATCTTACCCTCCTTCATCCCCTTCTATGTTTTCTTTATCCAAAGTATCACACTGATTGATTGATTTATGAATATAGTATTTCATGTGCCCCTCCCCACCTATTAGAATATAAGCACTACCCAAATGCTAAGATCAGTGCCTGACCACATGAAAGCGTTCTAATTGACTGATTGGTTGATTGATATAATGACAACCTGTCAATAACTCCAGCTTTCAGTGAACAACTGCGCCTCCCAGGAGAAGGGGTGGTCGGGACTAAGGGCTTACGCCAGTTGCATACCAGGAAGCCCTTCCCCAAGCTAATGGAGTAGCAGCAGCACTTTGAGGGGCACAATGAGGAAACCAGTTCCAAGAGGATCATTCCTCTCCAGAGAGTTTGAAGCCTCTGCAAACAGCAAAGATCTGGGCATATATGGAAAGAGCAAAAATAGCCCTGAAGCCACAAAGCCATCAGCCCATGCAGAAGAGTACAACAGAAAAAAATTCCAAATGAGAGCCACCCGAGAAAGCTCTGAAGTATGGACGAGGGCACCGCGGCTCCCTCTGTCACAACCCTAGGTCAGTATAACATGAAATGCACTACCATTCTGGAACAGGGATCACTTTTCCTGGGACATGGGCAGGATGACTGCCACTTAGCAGGGAGAGACTCAGCTCCTGAGAGGTTCATAGAGGTCTCACACAGAGAGCACTGGCTGGGGGCAAAGTCAAGACTTCAGCTCTTCACCTGAAATTCCTTCAATATCACAGCATGTTTCACTTTGCTTCTTCCGGAGACAAGGAACTCAGAGGAGAAGGAGCCCTTGCAGGCTGAGTTACTCAACTTTTCTGACCGTTTATGACCGTCTCCAGTGGAGTACACAACCCAGCCTCACCTGCTGCCACGTGTGCTCCATACGCCCAACTCATGAGACCTGATGGTAGAGCGAGGCTCTCGCAGAACGCCCCTTGCACACCTTTTACACTATTACATACAATTTTATGCCTCCTTATGCCAGGGTGGCCCGTGACACCACCACAGCTATGGAGCAGGCAGTCTCATGCCTACAGGAGGCCGGCCTGGTCACACAACCTCAGCTGCACTCGGCTGCTGTCTTACAAGCCACCGTGCCTGCCCAGACCACCGTGAGTAGCCTGGCTCGCCAACCATCCCCTCACACAGGCAGCAAGCATTCCCCGCACACCCACCACGAGCCATACGCTGTTCTGCTGAGCTGAGAATCCAGAAGTTCCTTGCCTGAAACTTCGATAAAAACATACCTTTTACAGCCATAACTTTCCCTCAATCACAGAATGCTGCTACTGTAGCCCAGTAGATAACAGAGACAGGGACAAATCTAACATATTTGAATGGGTAGATAAACACATCTACCCAAATTTAACATTCATTGGGTAGATAAACAGAGACAGGGACAAATCTACAGAACAGAACTTCCATACTTGGTCTCCTCTTGCCTTCTGTTCCAAGCACCTGTGTGGTCACTGGGAATGTGAAGCTTGTTTCCAGTAAATTCCCATTCTCAGCTCCTTATTTCTAACTCAGCTCAGCATCCCTCCTCTGGTCCCAAAGCCCCGGCCCCTGCCGCCTTTACCTCCTAGCACATAGGAACAATCCTTGCCTCTTCCCAGCCGCCACATAAAAATAAAGTCAAGGGTTACATCATCTTTGTCTCCGTCCTCTGCGTTTGTGCTTAATAGATGCTTGTTAAACTAAACTGAAAAAGACTTGCGGAATCTCTGACACCCAATAACAATTTACAGTCTTTATTTGACATATGATGATTAATTCATGCCAGAAGCAAAAGCTACGGGCAGCTACAGCTAGCAACGGCACGCACATTGTCATTCAAGGTCATCCTTGCCAGGCCACTAAGATGGCCCTCACCCTGACATCGCTGATTCCATACTCCACACTGAAACTCTCTGGTTTAAAAAGTTGTTAAAGGAACATTTTAGAGAGCAGAACATATTGCAAAAAAGAAGAAGAGTACACTGAATTCCAAGGCTTCAAAGACCCCGCTCATTTGAGTTGAGTCAAAGTCTTCAGAAGATCATTAACATTATCACTCAGGGAATAGTAGCTACGCATGGTGGGATAAAGCCTTCCCCCCTCCCTCCCCACCACCGTCCTCTATAAAAGCCACCCAAACGACAAGAAGCATGGAAAACTAGAGAAAGAACAATGACCAAAGAAACTAGGACATGGCCAACACCCCCAAACCCTAAATTATAAAAGATATCTGCTAAATACATTAAAATTTAGAGCTTACTAAGAGAAGATGCTGAGAGCTGGTAACTCACTTCATCAAATCTCAGGCAGAGCTCAGACTTCTAGTTGGATGGTGAAGCCATGAGGAGCCCAAACATCTGCCCTCCCGTGCAGCAGCAAGGTTGGGGCTGAGCGGCTGTTCTATCCTCTCCTGAACTCTTCCCACATCTTCCACACACTAGAGAGCCAGGGGTGAAACCAGAGGAGTCCCTGCTCAGATGGCCACGAGTACAAGAATCACGTAGCACAGTGGCATTATTTTCAAGGGAGCCAGGCAGTCTTCTCTTGCTTCCAAAGCAAGAAGATGTTCCTCAAGTCAGACCGCAGAAGTCAGGTGTAAAGTGACCCAAGAAAAATACTCAGATTAAAGCTGCCCACTGCTCCCTTCATGCCCAGCTCTCCAAAAAGTCAGTTACTAAAGCAGTGGGGTACCAGCAAACTGGCAAAGGAACCAAAGAGAATTAAATGAATTCAGCAAAGCCACCCATTCTAACTCAACACACAAATACAGCTATTTCCATATGAACCAGAAACAAGAAGGAAATGCAATTTTTAAAAGTTACTATTTACAACAGAAAAAAATATTGAACTAATATTGGACTAAAATGATGAAACTAATAAAAAATGCATAAGACTGCTACCTAGAAAAACAATAAAATATTATTAGGGGAGGCCAGGCGCGGTGGCTCATGCCTATAATCCTAACACTCTGGGAGGCTAAAGCGGTGAATTGCCTGAGCCCACAGGTTCAAGACCAGCCTGACTAAGAGTAAGACCCCACCTCTAAAAATAGCCAGGCATTTTACCAGCGCCTATAGTCCCAGCTACTCGGGAGGCTGAGAAGCAAGAGAATCACTTAAGCCCAGGAGTTAGAGGTTGCTGTGAACTATGATGCCACAGCACTCTACAGAGGGCAACAAAGTGAGACTCTGTCTCGAAAATATATATATATTATTAGGGGAAATTGAAGATTACTAAATATATGAAGGAATATACCATATTTATGGATTAGAAGCCTCAGTATTTTCCTTTTTAAAATTTCAGAACATTACAGTGGTACAGATGTTTTGATTACATAGTTAGCTTTTGCATATTTTAAGTCAAAGTTATAGGTAGGCCCTTCACCCAGAAAGAGTGCAATGTACCCAGAAGCCTCAATGTTTTCTTTCTTTTTTTTTTTTGAGACAGAGCCTCAAGCTGTCACCCTGGATAGAGTCCCATGGCATCACAGCTCACAGCAACCTCCAATTCCTGGGCTCAAGCGAGTCTCCTGTCTCTGCCTCCCAAGTAGCTGGGACTATAGGCGCCCGCCACAACGCCCGGCCATTTTTTGGTTGCAGCCACCATTGTTGTTTGGCGGGCCCGGGCTGGATTCGAACCCGCCAGCTCAGGTGTACGTGGCTGGCGCCTTAGCCCGTTGAGCCACAGGCGCCGAGCCAGCCTCAATGTTTTCAATCAAAATTCTAGCAGATTTTTTGTGAGAGAATTGATAACTGTAAAATATGTGGAAAGTAAAAGAATCAAGAACAACAGTAACAAAGCAACTGGGAGAGAGTCACTACCAGATATCAAGATTTCAAAGCTGGCTCAGCGCCTGCGGCTCAAGCAGCTACGGTGCCAGCCACGTACACCTGAGCTGGCAGGTTCAAATCCAGCCTGGGCCCACCAAACAACAATGACGGCTGCAACCAAAAAATGGCCGGGCGTTGTGGCGGGCGCCTGTAGTCCCAGCTACTTGGGAGGCAGAGGCAGGAGACTCACTTGAGCCCAGGAGTTGTAGGTTGCCATAAGCTGTGATGTCACGGCACTTGAGGGCGACAGCTTGAGGCTCTGTCTCAAAAAAAAAAAAAAAAAGATTTCAAAGCTATGGTACATAAAATAGTATTGGCACAAAGGTAAGCAAAATGACCATAGGAAAAGAAAAACCCACACATATACAGTCACTTGATTTTTATATTAAAAAGGTACCTGTGAAGAACACTGAGGAAAGAAAGTTCTTTTTGATTAATGGGGTTGGGCCAGTTGGATATTCATATGAAATGACGGAGTTGTGACTCTACCTGACTCCATACACAATTGTAAAGGTGCTGTAGATATAAATGTGGAGGGTATAAAACCACACAGGAGATAACTGCAATACAGTATTGGAGAGTATTTTTATAAACCTAGGGAAAGGAAAAGATTTCCTAAACAAGATAAAAATGGATTCATCATAAGGGAAAAGGTCATAATTGAAGTACATTAAAAGACTCATCAGACAGCAGTTGAAGTTGGAGCGGTGCATCAGGCTGCGCTCCAGGAGCTGCAAGCGGCACGAGCTCGCAGGCTGGCCGAGCCTGGAGTATTGCCTGAATGCAATCTTGAACATGGGTGGTGCTGTGAGTGCTGGCGAAGACAACGACGAGCTGATTGACAATTTGAAAGAAGCACAGTATATCTGCACTGAGCTGGTGGAGCAGGCTTTCCGAGCGATTGATCGTGTAGATTATTATCTTGAAGAATTTAAAGAAAATGCTTATAAAGATGTGACATGGAAGCATGGAAACGTTCATCTTTCAGCCCCCGTGCATGTTCTCAGAGGTGATGGAAGCCCTGGACCTGCAGCCTGGACTCTCATTTCTGAACCTGGGCAGTGGCACTGGCTATCTCAGCTCCATGGTGGGCCTCATTCAGGTCCTTTTGGTGTAAACCATGGGGTGGAACTTCATTCAGATGTGATGGAGTATGCAAAGCAGAAACTGAATTTTTTCATCAGAACAAGCAAAAGTTTTGACAAGTTTGACTTCTGTGAGCCTTCCTTTGTTACTGGCAATTGCCTGGAGGTTTCTTCAGATTGTTCTCAGTATGATCAAGTGTACTGTGGGGCAGGTGTGCAGAAGGAGCATGAGGAATACATGCAGTGTCTGCTCAAAGTGGGAGGCATCCTTGTCATGCCGCTGGAAGAGAAGGAGTCTTGTGGTTGAGTCTTTGGGGTTCTCTAAGTATAGGATCATATCATCAGCAAAGAGGGAGAGTTTCACTTCCTCTGCTCCCAATTGAATGCCCTTTATTTCCTTCTCTTGCCTGATGGTATTGGCTAGATCTTTCAGCACTAGGTTGAATAGTAGTGGTACTAGAGGACAACCTTGTCTTGTTCCAGTTCTGAGTGGAAAAGCCTTCATTTTTACTCCATTCAGTATAATATTAGCTGTGGGTTACATCTTACAGTCATCTAATCTTGGATAAACCAAACAAGAACGTACAGTGGAGGAGAGAATCCCTATTTAATAAATGGTGCTGGGAGAACTGGATATCCACATGTAAAAGATTGAAATTGAACCCGCACCCTTTCTCCACTCACAAAAATTGATTCAAGATGTATAAAAGACCTAAATCTAAGGAATGAAACAATAACAATTCTCAAAGAAAGTGTGGGGAAAACACTTGAAGCTATCGGCCTGGGGAAGGACTTTATGTTTCATGGCCGTTGCAACAACAAAAATAAACAAATGGGACTTAATTAAACTGAAAAGCTTCTGTACAGCTAAGGAGACAACAACCAAAGCAA
>CAUYRH010070112.1:0-36137 GCA_963574655.1 Perodicticus potto
TTTTTTTGAGACAGAGCCTCAAGCTGTCACCCTGGATAGAGTGCCATGGCATCACAGCTCACAGCAACCTCCAATTCTTGGGCTCAAGCGAGTCTCCTGACTCCGCCTCCCAAGTAGCTGGGACTACAGGCACCGGCCACAATGCCCGGCCATTTTTTGGTTGCAGCCACCATTGTTGTTTGGCGGGCCCGGGCTGGATTCAAACCCGCCACCTCAGGTGTACGTGGCTGGCGCCTTAGCCCGCTGAGCCACAGGAGCCGAGCCAGGGGCCCTAATCTTATTCCTGGGGGAGGATCTCCCACAGGTCTCCCCTCTTAATGCTGTCATCTTTGGGAGTCAGTCTTCAACATGAGGATTTCAGAGGAACACAGAAATTCTTACCACAGCAATTTAATACCTTAAGGATATTGTTGACAGTTTCTATTCTTTAGTTTGCATGTCATTTTTTCAAAGATTAGAAAAAATAGAAGATACAATATTATGGACAAAAAAACCATATGTAAAATAAGAACATTTTACAACATCTTGAAGCTTAAGTTCAGAATGTTACAAGGTCTGGTGTATAGATCTTGTCTATAGCAAAATATTTTTATTCTTGTATATAAAATAATCACACTTTAAGCAGAAGTAAGGGAAATAAAATGTGGATGTAAAGTCTAAACAACAAACTGACAGATGTTTTCTTATAACAAAATAAAATACTTAAAATGTTCTCTGCCAAATAAATGACTGTGAAACAATGGGAGAGAGTGAAGAGGAAGAAAGTTCGGGTCAAAATGAAGAATTGAAAAAAAAAATCTGTTATAACGATATAATGTGCTCCTTTGTCGTCTGAATGCATTATAAACTTTAAAACGATGCTCAGGCTGGTTTTATAGATTCTCCTCTTGATCTTGCCTCATGTTTTGTTGCACTTGAAAAAGGTTTTTCTACTTTAAACCTCTACATATCAGGCTGAGGAAGTCCGACTTGAGAGCACTTATTAGAGCATTTCACGCCTATTTTATTACATTTAAACTACCTTGAAATCGTTGGAGTGCCTCAGTTAGGTTTCCCTTGAACGTATCACCTTACAAAGGCACATATAAGTCTTTCCCAAAGGCAGTATCTCTCTTAAAAGTACCATCTCCTATCAGCTCATTAGCTACAATGACCACTTCAATTGCATGACAGTATGAAGGAATAGCCGTCTCAAGTACACTGGAAAGTTTTCTGATAACTTAATCATTTTATGATATGGGTTTTGTAGTGTTTTTTTTTTTTTTTCGGTATTTCTCTTGGTCTTTCATTCTCAGGATCTAAGAAGGCTTTAGCCTAATGTCTAGAACTCTCCAGTTGCATTTAGATTTCTTTTTGTGAAAACTGGGAGAAGGAGGAGGATGCCTCTCAGGAGTGACAACGTGCGGACAGTCATGCACTCAAGCTCTCCTGTTGTGAGGCGCTGTACAGTCAGCATCTTCACTCCAGCTCCACTGGAGCCGCGCACAACAATGGGGATGTCCGCACTTCTACCGCCACTCTAAAAACTTCAGCAGCCACACTGCCACGTAAACTTTCTGATTTAATTGACCCAACAGCATGAAGCTTGAAGCTTTTTCTGTGAAGTTTCATACTTTCCTGATTGTTCCATAACTTAAGGTATCCATAGGTAAGTCGGATGTTTACTTACTTTCATGAATAAAATCTATTCATCTCTATATGTCTATATTTAAGTATAGAAAATTTAAAGCTGAACTGATACCAATCCCAGTTCAATGTAAGAGAGGAAACGGATCACGCTTACCATCCGTTATGAGCTCCAGGGCAGAATTTCCAGCTGCCCTGCGGACTCGATCCAGTCGCCTCATGGTCCGTCAACCTCAGCAGGGAAAAGGTGAATCTCATCTTCCACCACTGAAATTCCTGTGCTGCCGTATCTGTCAAGGTCCAGTAAGTAACCCCAAATCACACTAGATATTTCGATAGGAAGAATTCAGTATCAGTAGGTTATAAAGGTGTTGCAGGATGAAACAAAGATAGTGGCCAAAATAACCAGCTTCCTGGGAAGCACCAAGCGAAGGGTTGAGGTCACAGAACTTAGGGGTGTGTAAAGGATACCCATGGACTCAGATCTACAAGGAGCAGAGAGGCTGGAATACTGCTGGTATGCCGGAGGGGACACAGGCAAGGGGCAGAGCTGAAACTCAGACCTCGGAGGAGGGAGAATGTGCCGGCCACGGCTGCTATCTCCCAGGGGTCCTAATGAGGTACATTCTTGTAATGAATCAAAAACAAGCCGCCAGTTGGAGACTGGAAACAAATGTTGCTGCCAGGGTGGAGGATTTTACTGAGGGGATCCAGAGTCATAGCAAGCACACAGAAAGATTCGAGTCTTGTCTCTCTTCTGCCCTCCAGTTTCCTTCTAGCTTCCCCACTGGCAGAATCTAACAGGAAAAAGCCACATGGCAAAAGAAAAATGTGTAGTTTTCAGAGTTACAAAGCTGATTATAGAAAGGTGGACTTCAAGCTGAGATATAATAGCTCTTCTCACCTTCTCCACAAGCTCTCATCTCTACTCATCCTTGAAGTCTCAGCTAGGAGATCTTCCCTTAGTACAGAGATAGGGCTGGAGAAATACACCCTTCCCTCCTTGTGTGCGTGATTAGAGAGAAAGGCCAGAGCCGCAAGAATCCACACACACACACACACACACACACAATAGATGGATAATAAGCTTGCAAAAAAGATGTTCAACTTTGCCAACCTTAATAACCAAATAAACATATAATGAGAGAAGAAAATAGATCTGAACTATCAGACCTAAAAAAAATGTATTGGTAACACCAATGCCTTCTGTGATCAAGGAGTTAGTAAAAATGTAGCTAGTGAGATGTAAAGTGTGGCTGGCTTATCACATTGTGGTAATAATCTATTCTCTGATACTCCCCATAGCAATATGAACATTTAAAGGTTCCTCACAACAGAGAGGCTTAATAATGATGTTTCTGAGTTAAAGAATAAAGGCAGTTGTAGGATCTTTCTGAGGTAAGAGGGCAGGAAGAAGGCAGAATGTGAATCCTAGATTCTTGGATTTCCTTCTAGGGTCTTGGCACCAAACCACCCCAGTTAATGCCCCTACTATTTATGTGCATGTAAATCTCTCAGGAAAGAGATTTAAAAGTTTTATTAATTTTTTTAAAAAATGAAAATGTATAAAGAACAAAACAAAAAAGCCCTTTATTTGACCATCCAGATAATCTCAGTTGACATTTTTAAATAAGTAATATATGTACATAGTTAGAAAAAAATTAAGGGGTTCAGAGAAGCAATATAAAGACCTCAAAATAAGAATATGAAGACTTTCCATCCCAAGTACAGTTAGGGAAAAAATTTTGGTTTCAGTTTTAAAGATTGTAAATGTTAAGACAAGCTTACTCCAGGTCTAACACTATATCTTTTCTGCCTGGTTCATGTGTTTTATTTTTAATCTGTATTACACCGAATTGTACTCCTGGACACTATATATCCTGCAAAACCACCATGTTGTCATGGCCCATGACCTAGTATCATTGTAAAATCAGACAAGCCTTCCATAATACTCAATTTAATTCTTTTATTATAGAGATAAAGAAACCTAAGACCCAGAGAGTTTATGTAACAATCCTAAGTCGTAACACTGATAATTAGGATTGCCAAGCTCTTGTGTTTTCATCCATGATAAATACTTTATCATCAAAGTCAAGAAATGAATAGAGAAATTAACTAAAAATGAATATTTTAAACTTAATAACAGATAACCCTTGATTACTCTTCTTCAATGGTGTGTAAATTTTTAGGAAAAAGATTGTACTTCCTAATATGTGTGTAGTATTAATGTTGGAACTACTTAAGCAAGAAAATCACATCTTGCCAGGTGTTTCACATGAGTTTGACAACTGTTTTTAAAACATTGCTGACCCCTTAAGCTTGTATCCTAGCATCATTTTTGTTTGGGTTTACCATTACAAATACAAACAGAAATATTCTCTAAATCTTAGACTGAAAGAGAATTTCCTTAAGAACGTCCTAGTCTCACATGCCCAGGAATGTTAATGAACAGAGACAGTTGTTTTATATTAGCAGTATTATAATTGAGATGCTAATGATTTGTTCTTTGGATTTCTTTGCTATCACAGAGTATCATTATTTTGACTTAGTGGGGGATTCGGGGGATGGTATCATAGGAGAGAAGAAAGACATCACAATGCTCTAGTGAATCTTTAAGAATATTAAGTTGAAAATATACTTTTTAAACTTTAGATTGATATGAGGGTATAAATGATTAGGTTACATTGCATTTCTAAGGTAAAGTTCAGTTTGTAGTTGAGCCTTCAGGTGTGCTGTGTACCCTTACACTCCCTAAATACATCTGTGCATGGGGGAGGTAGGACTTAGATACAATTGTCAAAATAAACATACCTAGAGTTGTTAGTAAGTTTGATCTATGTAATTTTAGGGTTAATATCTTGATAGGGAGACATAGGCTTTATTAGGTATTTACCAAAGAAAAGATATAGATAATTTTTTAAAGGAGAAGATTATCTATAGATCCCAATGTAATAAAAAACAGGAAATGAAGACTTCCACACCTTGTTAGAGGTGCAAATTGGCCTAATTTTCTGGACGACAATTTAGCTTGCCTATTAATATTTGAAATGTGTTTTCCCTTTGATCCATCAAGTCCGATGCTAGAATCTATCAGAAAGAATTAATTAGAAAATGTTCCCAAAAGAAACTAAGCAAAAGGATGTTTACTGCATTGCTTATAACAGTAAATATCTGGATAATGTCCCAAAAATCCATCCTTATAATATGGTTATTTATTTAATGAATATACAGCCATTGAAAAGAATAAGATATATCCATTTGTATTGACAAAGAAAGATGCCAGTGATAGATCACTAATTAAAAGAAAGAAAAACAGAGAATGGCTACAAAAATATGTTTAGAACTGTTTCAAGTTTGTGTGTGCATATAGTTATAGATACACACTTAGCTTGTCATGGAATACATTTATTACTTCTTTATACATGCTCATATTTTTAAATCATTTTGCAATGAGCTTTTATTTTTATATTTATGTTTTATATTAATAATCAGCAAATACATCCTGATTTTGAAGACAGAAAAAAGACCATGCACACAGTTGCTAACTTTTTAAATTGGATGATGAGGGAATAACCCTGACAAGTTCTGTAAGATACTGAGAGCTTTCTCTCTTTTTACTCTACATGAATACTAACATTAAGTTATACAAGTTGTTTCTCCAGCATACAGGGACAATAAGAAGGGCCCACCTATATCACCTTATGGACTCTTAGGTTCAATGCCAATGTTTTCCCTTCATTTGATAATCTGTAATATGTAGTATATGCCAAATGACAAAGGACAAGCTTATTTTCTAGTAACAATAGGTAGGGCTCATGAAACTTTACCACCTGCAGATACCAGCCTAAGCACTGGAAGTGTATCAACTTGTTTAATCCTGATACGCCTCTAAATAATACATGCTGGTGCTATCTTTATTTTACAGATAAAGAATCTGAGATATCAGGAATTTAAGTAATTTGTTCAATATTGCAGAGCTAGTGAGCAGCAGAATGAAGTAGTCTGAAACCCAAGTCCACTATTAGTACTTTTTATCCGGGAAGATTTGTTATCCTTTGTTTGATTTATGCTTTCCTAGGGGAACATATGTTATATTTGTAAAACTACTTTCTGGAAATGATATGAATCAAGACACTTCTGAGAATCTTCTCTTCTATCTTCATTTAGCTAAAAACTGAATGAGAGTTAAATGTTGCACATTTAGAATGAAGTAAGCCTTACAGAGGCAGAAAGCCCCGAAAAAGGATTCATCTTCCAGTCGTTAATGACATACATGTTCACTGCAATGTGACCCAGAGGAAGAGGGGAGCTTGGCGTCCTCGGTGGGGAGAACAGAATGGAGAAGGTCTGCGGGAGAAGACGAACACAGGCTTCAGGAAGAGGGTGACACAGGACTCAGCTATTGAAAGAACAATGTTATTTAAGTATCTTATTGTTTTATTCTGCATATTAAAAATATATTCAATATAGAAAACTTAGAAAGTACAGAAGATTATAAAAATAACAATAAGATCACCACACTCAGAAATAATTATATCATATTCCTGGGTGTTATCAGTTGGCTATAATTTTAATTGACAGTGATAAGAGTGAACACAAATATGGGAAAACTAAGGCGGAGAGGTGAGAAAAGCTGAATTGTATTCATGTGATTTAAACTAACTGGAACAAAAGAAAGTGGAAAGTAAATCTGAAAGAGTAGATGCAGGGATGTCATCATAATTGGCCTTAAATGTCAGGGCGAGGGTAAGTAGTGGGGAGCCAATGAAGTTTTTAGCACAAGGAAAGGGTGTGTTTGAAGCCACGTTTAAGAAAGATTACTTAAGTGGCAATATTAAGAAAAATTAGAGAAGGCAATGATGGAGTTTAGAACATTTAATCGTTCATTATAGCACTCGAGGGAGAAAGTCATGTATGTAAATCCCAAGATGAAGAAAAAATAAACACAAGAGAGAACATATAGGACATATAAGTCTGGAGATAATAAAATCTAACACATCTTGCCTAAAATGACAGTATCTCTTGGTATGTGAAGTTTTTATTATCTTGCATTCTATTTGTCTTGATTTGGGACAGCTGGAATTTTACAAGATTATAAAACATCAACTGTTAACAACTGTTAAGAGTGGTTAGCTTCTTCCTTACTAAATTAGTCTATTTTTGGAATAAAATAAATAAGATAAGTAAGAATCAGCTACCTTCACAAACAGCGTACATTATGGCCAGATCAAGTTTTCACAAGAATTTGAACAAAAACCCTCATAAATCTAAGTTTTTGCCAAAAATAAAATAAGGATTTATCAAACGTAAATCTTTTACTTGACTTTAACCGTTGAATTAATAACAGTTCATATCATATTGCCTATAAATTACACAACATATGCAATACATGATTCAACGAGTCATTTGTATTTAAATACAATTAAGGGGAAAATAATGTCACGATGACAGCAGTTTAATATTGTTTCTACCTACACTAAATGAATCACTTTAGTTCACTGTGCATTTTTAGGTATTGTCCATGTTATTTTTTCCCAAGACTAGTGCTAGATGATCTTATAATTCCTACTGAAGATAAAAGGAACATTTAAGAGCTGTTAGATGAGTTATTTGTGTTTTAGGAGCTCTGGTCCCTTTCCCCAAATCCAGCACAAGGAAATATGTTTCATTTTTCTAATTTCTCGTGTAGAATAGAAGTTGAAAAAATTGTAGAAGTTGAAGAAGATGTAGGAATTGAAGAATTAAAGTCCTCATCTGCTTGTGTATTTAAATATGCATTACTGACACTTCTTAAAGGTATATGTACTGTAAACATAGAAAAAAATTCTGTGTCATTTTGTACAACATACGGTAGAACCTCCATAGCTGACCACCTCCCTACACTGACCGCCTCCTTAAGTTGACCTATATTTCAGAGACTGGACATGTGCCACCTGTACGTATCAGTACAGTAGGCCCATTTCCTGATGTTGACCTTGCCCGTATGTTGGCCAGTTTGTTACAGTCCCTTGGGTGGTCAGCTGACAGAGGCTTTACTGTGTTTGCAGTGAACGGTGTCTAGATCTCTAAACACTCCTCACAGTGCTGCTCCAAGCCGCCTTCAGTCAATGATTGGTTAGTGCTGGAGTGGGAAGGCCCAGCTCCCTCAACTTAGGTGGGGAAAGCTCCGAGGCACAACTCATCTCTAAGAGTTCCCCTGGGGGACCTTCCTGCAGTGACCTATGTGGGACTTCACCTGGCACAGTTCCCTCCTTAGCTGCACCTTCCCAGTATCTGTATCCCACAGTTCCTTGCTACTTTCTCCTGGAAACATTTAATAATCTGTACATGATTCTTCTTCCAGACTCTGATTCTGGGGAACCCAAACTGCTACACTGTAACCTAAAAAATAAAAGTCTATTGGAAATACATTTTTTCCCCTAAGAAACTGTGGCATGGATACATTAATAGCAACTAGACCACTAGAGAAATACCGGAACAATTATAGATAAAGGAATAGCTTTTAAATGTGCTTTTCCAAAAATATTTTCATGTCATTCTTAAAAGGAGGAAAAATTCTGCATCCTTGTTGAAGCAATAATAGCTGCCATTTGTGGAATCCTCACCTCTCGATTGTCATTGTTCTCACATTTTTATATCTTATGCCATTTTGTCCTCATAACAATTCTGTGATGGAGGGATTTTCTTTATTTTTCACATGAGTAGCTTGTAGTTCAGAGATCATACAGCTTAGCAAATAGCTGAACTACGATTTTCACCTAGGTCTTATCAGCACTGAAGTTCATAATCCTTCCACTTTGCCTCCTGTGTTGTTCTGTAAGAGCACCCTGCAATAGAGGGGGTGCCTTCCTATGACACTGACTTTCCTTGGATATTGACAGGGAATGATAGGGTAGTACTTATCCAACCACTTTGCCAGAGAATTTACTCTTTGCTACCACAAACCATCCTACTCCAATAATTTCAAAGGGTTAAAATAAGTTTCCCCAAGTCTTGTATTTTAAGAACCTTGAGAGTTGTCTGTTTCTGGTTATGTCATGCAATACCCATTAAGGAGGTCATCAACAACTTGCTTGACCAGCGAGTACAGAAAAGATAGCAATAAACCATTATGTACACCCCGAGTCTAGACAGGGCTATTACGCTCAATACCCCATGGTTCACATGTAACTACTTACATTGTTTAGGTAATAACCCTGGCCAACTGTTTTTCTGTGGTGGTCATTTCTGGCTTCTGAAGTCTGATCAGCTTATTTGATTCCTATTACCGCATGCTATCATGAGGCACATTCAGTTGTAATGTTGTATCTTTTATCTATAACAACTGTGAGAAAAAAATCAAGAAAGTCCATTCAGGGGTAGCACAAGAAGCTGGAACCATTTTCCTTTTTGTGGTCAAACACAACAACCTATAATTCATATCAATCTTTGACACTGAAGGTAGTAACTAAAGCGGATGGCATTGTGTCTGGCCTTACAAAATGAAAATACCGTTCTCACATCCAGTGAACTCTTCCCTTCACCTTGTGGAAGCCGATGCTTTTTCACGTGGAAGGTGCTACACTTGCTGCACTGTGCTACTCTTTTCTGTGTGTTTTGCCTTAGCAACTATTTGGGTGATGAGACTCAATTTAAGAATGGATGCTAATGATTTTGAGTTGAGGAATGATTTATGGAAGCCAGGAAAGCTGAATGTTCCGTCTGTATCTATACGTTGGGAGCATCAGAAGTGATCCATTCCTAGCCGTTTCTGTAAACAGAAGATAATTGGATGCCGTTATGTGTTGCACTGTGTCCTCCCCGAAAGTCCGGGAGACCCAACTCCAGTACCTGTGCATGTGACCTCGGAGTCTCTGCTGATGATCAAGGTCAGATCATTAGAGGGCGCCCTAATCCAACATGACTGTGCCCCCACCGAAAGGAGAAATGTGGATGAAAGGCACACACACTTCGGAAGAACACCATTTGGAGATGAAGGCAGAGTAAGGGTGACGGGTGTACAAACCCAGGATGTCAGAGATCACCAGCACACTACGAGAAGCTAGGGGAGAGACATGGAACTGATTCTCCCTCAGAGATCTCGTAAGGAAGCCACCTGCAGACTTCTAGCCCCCAAATCTGTAAGGCAATACATTACTGTTGATTAAGCCAGCCAGGTTTTGGTTCTTTGTTATGGCTGCCCTGAGGAACTAATACAGATACAAAAAATAAAATTTAATTCTCCCAGTTCTTGTATATTGGTTAGGATTATGTCAGTTGCAGGTGACAGAAACCCAAGAACCTTGACTCCCTCAGGGTTTCGAATGAGCGCTTTCCCCGTCACGAAGGCTGCTTCTTTCTGGGTTGGCTCCATGCTCAGGTGGGTGCTTCACTGCTCCTCACCCAAGGCTGACAAAGCTTTCTATTTATTGCCTTTGTACTAGGTAATTCTCAAACTTTCCAACTGTATAACATCAAGTTTGTCTTCATTTGTACATATTATCTCTCTAACAAGTTTCAAAAGTATCTCTTTGTAGAATTACTACAGAAACAATTATTACTTAGTAAACAGCAGTGGTCAATCGTAATGTCAACAGAAATTGTCGATTTTTCAAGGAAGTTGTGTGAAATTTAGAAATACCTAGAAGAATAGGGTAATCTTTTTGCATCCACCTTATAAGATAAAAAAAAAGCCAGCATGATTTTCTTGATGTCACAGAAGTGAAAACAGGTTAAATTAGATGAATTGGCTTCCTTAAAATTACCCAAACTGTTTAAGATAAGATGGTCAACCAAAAGGTACAGTTTTAATGCAAATCCAGTTTTTGTAGCTCCAAGCTCAATACTTCAAGTTATTCATTTGTCACTGTAAAAATACTACTGGGGTATGGGTACACTGTATCATGTCAGCAATCCCAGCACTTTAGGAGGCTGAAGGGAGAAGATGGCTTGAGGCCAGGAGTTCAAGTACGGCCTGGGCCATATAGCAAGACCCAGTCTTGATACATATATATTTTAAAAAGCTGGGTGTGGTGGTGCAGACCTGTATAGTCCCAGCAACTTGGGAGGTTGAGATGAAAGGATAGCTTGAACCCAGGAGTTTAGGGTTGCAGTGACCATGATCAGGCCACTGCAGCTCCAGCCTGGTGGACAAAGTGAGACCCCATTTCTCAACTCTCCATAGTTGGTGTTAATATGAAGGATATAAAGGTGAACATAAAGTTACTGCTCTCAAAAACTTCAAAATGTTTTGAGAATGATAAATATATAAATAATTACCATAAACCTGCCTTCATTGTACCACAGTTTCTCCAACATATAAAGAGTTTCCATTAATTACAACATGAATTAGACATCATCTAGGGAGATGTTATGTGTTTGTCTTTCTGTATCATATGACCCTGAATGCATACTCAAATTTTATTGAGTGATTATAGAACTACTGGAGAGAACAAAAAGTTTGGGCAGCTCCCAGACTAGGACTTAAGAGGCCTTATTAAAATACTAGGATGCAATTTATTTGATCCATAGTATGAGGCCAATAGTGCCAGGATAATGCAAATTTGATAAACCACTTTTTAAAACATATTTATGTCAAAACTTTCCAGCACTTGTACTAATGTCTTTACCATATTTTCAGACAGGGAGAGAGAGAAAGCATCTTCTACATCCAGCTGAGATGTTTTTATCCTTTAAAGAACTCAGATATAGCTTGTCATTCTGAAAGGGCAATTATTGTTCTTGTACAAGTGTGGCATATGTAAGAAGGACGTGTTTAATAGTTGCCATATCTTCCTACCTGCTTACTGTACTCCAAACATGGAGCTCGATATAGGAGAAAATGTTCAAAAATACCTGAGGTTTAAAAGAGTCTTCACATGGCTAAACGTAATTCTTTTCTTGGCTCTAAGTGTGTTCCCCTGAGTCTGGTTTGATATACAGGCTTCACCTCTTAGGCACTGGAGAAATCAGTAGCTGCATGTCCAAACAGACATAAAAAGTGCTGCAGTTGTGATACTGACAATAGCACCAGTGTATCGCAGTGAGCTATGCCTCATTCTCTGCAAACGAAGGAATTGAAAAGCACATACGCTTTTTAAAAATTGCTCGTTTTGGTGAAGGAAAATATTGAACCACGTCTGCACACGACATCCTCTACTATCAGTGAAAATCAAATGAAGTTCATATGCAGATGTTGTGAACTTGGGTGGACAGAGTTGCAGGAGTTCAGACAATTGGAGCTGACTGAGGGAACAGTGGCTGATCAAACGTGTCTCCTTCCCGTCCCCACTTTGCATTCTTCTCACTCTCCTTACTATTCTCTCAAGATGGTCATGAATTCTCACCAAACTCACTGAACACTTGAACTCACTTTGTGACTTTTTTCTCACTTTACCAACTATATAAGAAAACCCACCAAGTTAGCAAAATATTTTAAAAGAATATAGTTGTGATTTTGCTAAGTGTGTAATGATCAAAATGTCATGTCATGGTGTATCTGGTTTTATGCAGACCTCTCTCATCTCTCCTTTAGTTCATATTTTTGAGAATGTCATTTTAGCATTAATTTTTTTTACCACTTCCTTATTGTGCTCTTCACAAGTGGTATGAGGAAGGGATTTTTTTTTTCAAAAGCTGGCCACGTCGAAAAATCATGCAGATCGATCAAGTCATAATCTTTCTGCTAATGGATGTGCTATAATCAACAGAAATGTTACATGCAACTAATGTTTGAATTCCTTTACATTCATAGAAAAGTTTAAAACAACTGTCTTTTCACTACCAATTTTAAGTGGCAAACAACCAGAATCCAAACCGTGGGGAGACCATTCCTGTCTGGGAAAATTCATGTTTCATACGTAGGGATGAAATAAGAACTACATCTTCAGCTTTCTTGGAAAGAAGCCACTTGTCTTTCCCAGGGCTCTGGTGGGGTTTCCTGAGCTTTTTACTGGCAACAGTCAAGTGTTGTTCATGGGACAATGCCAAATGCCATGGGGCTGAGAAACTCATTTGGCTGGCAGGTCTGTCTGGCTCTCTCCTTGGTGCTGGCTGCTTCCAAAAAGCTTGCTTCTCAGGGCTTTGTTTTAGCAAGTCATGCTGTAAAGGGGTTACCCAGCAAAGTCCTGGATGGATTCATATTCCCAAATGAGTTCTTGGCTTTGTTACATTGACCCAACTCACCTCCCTGCAAAGCTTTGCTAAACTGCCACAGCCTTGTAGCGCCTACATTCTATTTTTCCCTTGACACTTTGGAGTGTTCATGTGGTTTGGAATACAGGTTGTGGTTTGGTTTGTGCTGAATTTATATGCCATTTTAGAGTAGGCACCTGCAAATTTCCTTATTCTTATAGCACCTAGGTTGTTCTCCAATGGTAGTAGTAATTCCCTGTCTTCCTCCCAGAAAGACACACACAGGGTTTTTACATTATAAAATCCTGTAATATCCAGGTAATATTTAAGATCCTAAATTTGAGTATGTGGCTTTCAGTGGATAAGTATATTATTTTTACCTTTCTCTTCCGTTTCTGGAAATTACTCAAGACCTCTTATCATTGTCTTTCTGTCTCCCCATTTTCTTTGTCTTTATCTCTATTGTACACACACATATGCACAAAAACTGACACAAGCATCAACGTTTCACACAAACACATGCTCTCGTTGTTCAGTAGTATTTTAAGAGTAGAAGTCAAGAGCATATGACCTGAAGCTAAAGTGCCACAGTTTCTATCCCAGCTCCCGTAATTAATACCGATGTGACAGTGAGCAATTTCGTAAGTATCTCTGTGCCTCCCTTTTATCCCTGTTAAATGGGGATAGTAATAGAGCCTAACTTCATTTGTTGCTGAGTTAATGATACAAACATGGAAGAGAATATTTGGCTCATTGTAAGTAGCATAACCGTATTTGTCATTGCTACTACTTTGGAGAGTGGTTTAACGCCTCCCTCTCTGTGTCGTCATCAGTTCAGATCTTAAAAATGTTCAGTCTTGACTCATTGGGAAAGTGGCAGTGACCGCAGAGGCAAGAATCCCACTAGGAAAGCTAAACCCTCCTCTGGACTGAGGGAATTCAAATCACCAGCCTTTGCTTCTTTATCAGAATATATGCTGGACATGAAAGAGGAAGTAATTTAATTAAACAACTTTATTTTGGCAGCAGAGAAGCTTATAAATCCTTAGATTTTTGATGTGGAACTTGCACAGTCTGGATTCTCTGTAACTTTGCACAATCACTTTTGAAGTTTTGTTTTTGGAACCACTAGACTGTGGATCTGATATTGAATGGATAAGAATATTAATGGCGCAGTGGGATAATGCCGAAGGAAAAAAAGCAATCATAGGTGCGATAGTTGCCACTAAAATAAAGCTTCATCTTTGTCCTATTTCTTGATTATTCTAATGAAAGGCCTGCCAGTAAATAAAAGAGCAGACCAGCAAATGCAGATCAGTGTTTAACATTGTTGTGAAAGTCCATAAAGTGACTGATAGTCAAGTCCCAGCCTTGAACGCCATAGCAAGTGAGGCTTTAGGCTTGGCTTCCATGGAGGCAAGTCTTGTAACTCTACCTTAAGATTCCCCAAATTATTTCTACTAATGATAGGATTTTATCTAAAAGTAGTATAGAATAATCCCTGAAGAATGACTTCCAAGATTATCTAATAATTGACGCCTCTTCTACTTTGTATGAACCTGGTCTGGGAGAGCACGTCTACAGCACTTGTCCTGCTGAGAATTTGCACTGGACTATGCCATTTATATATATGTAGAAAATAGAAAGTTATGTATACAGTAAGCCCCATTTAGAAGTCATTCCAGTTATGTAAGCTGCATAACAAACCATCCCAAAACTTTATGACTTAAAGCAGCAACAATCTTTGGTTTGTTTTACTCATGAAACTGCAATTAGGGCAGGACTCAGCAGGGTGGCTCATCTCTTCCCTATGTGCTTCAGCTGAAATGGCTTGACTGGGACTGGAGGATCCAGTTCTAAAATGCATGTGAGTGGCAAGGGGAAGTTTGCTGTTAGTTGGGAATTCAGCCAGGGCTGTTGGCGAGGAATTTTCCCCTTTGCATGGAAAGCTGAACTCTAAGAAAGAAGTTTGAGAGGCCTGGTCAGATGACGCAAGGCTTCTTAAGAGCTTGCCTTAGAAGTTCTTGTCATATGTATTGCTTAAGAAAGGCAGTAAGTATTAATTACGTAAACCACCAATTACATTAAGTGTCATAAACTAGCCCACTTTCGAAGGGAGGCGAATCAGTGTCCACCTTTAATACGTGTATACTGCAGAAGTTACCATCCCCAAACTTCTACTTACAAGTGAGGCTATTTATGATCTTTCTACTATATGTAGGCCTGGGTCCCTTACCCATGGGGATACATCCTGAGAAACGTGTTGTTAAGCAGTTTTAATGTTGCTCAAACATCGTGGAGTGTACTTGCAAAACCCTAGATGGTGCAGCCTGCTATATACTTAGGAGGCTACGAGCCCGTACAGCATGTTACTTTACTGAAAGTTACAGGCAATTACAACATAACAGGATGTATGTATTAAACATATCTACACAAAGAAAAGGTACAGGGAAAAAAGTATTAAAAGATAAAAATGGTACGTCTGCACAGGGCAGCTCCATTACAATTTTATGGAATCACATATAGCACGTGCAGTTTAGCCCTAAGAGATACCCCCAGGCCTGCACTGCTTCTCTCATGTGCTCGTGTCTTTCTGTTTCTTGTAGACAAGTAAACACTGTTTGATGTGTGCACAGGAGTCTGTTTCTGGTCTTTTTGCAAGTCTCTTTCTCCCATCCTTCCTTGGATATGGTGATAACATCATCTGCTTTTCATGTTTTCTTTTTTATTTTTTTAGACAGAGTCTCACTGTGTTGCTCTAGGCTAGCGCTGTGGTATACTTACCATTGAAATGGCCCCTGGAAAAGCCTGGTTCTCTTGGCTCATTTTCTGTGCTTTAATTGTGGTTTTATGGTTCCATTTCCTTAATGAGACTGTGAGCTCCTTGATGCCAGGAACGATGTCTTTCATGTCTTTGTCTCCAGCACCTATGAGGGTACCTGTCACATCCTAGTAAATGCTGTTATGTGACTATAATGAAACTAAAATGACACTGTGAAGGGAGTAGGATAAATCCACCAGCTGCACAGAAAACCCCACCGCCCCTACCCGGCATCTTCAGTGAAATGAGGGCCACTATAAAGCTGTGATCTGCACACACAGCACAGCAGCCAATCCGTTTTCCTCAGTATCTCAATACTACCATGTTGCATGTGATATCTGTTTAGAAAAGTTGGGAAATCCTGTTAATATGCGTGGTAATCAAAACCTATGAGTATCATTTTGGTGAAGAAAGTGATTGTTAGCACATCAGAGAACTGACTTGATCCAGGAGTAGCTGGATTTTTCAGGAGAAGACTTCAGCTTGTGCACCTGAGCTTTGAGCAAATTCTGGTACTTGATCTATATGAAAAACTTCAAATTTATTTTAATAAGCAAACATAAGCCTTCTTGGGCTTGTCCAGTTCCCTGAAATGATGATTCAGTTCAATAAGGATTTATTTAATGCCACTTGAGGTGCTGGAAACCATGTTCATGGGGGCGTTGGAACCAATTCCAATCTAATTATAGACAGAAAATCTTTACTAGATGTGATGGTTAATTTAATGTGATTTAATGTGTCAACTCAGCTAGGCTCTATGTAATTCTAAGTTGGCAGGTTTTTTTCCTCTCAATATTTTAAATATTTTATTCCACTCTCTTCTTTATAGTTTTTGAGGAGTAATCATATATACATCTTATCTTTGCTCCTCTAAAGATAAAGTATTCCTCACCACCCCACCCCTGCTTCTTTCCAGGTTGTTCTTATTTATGATTTTCTGAGGTTTGAATAAGATGCTGCCAGCTTGTCTTTGGCATTTGGGTTTTGTGTTCTCTGAGCTTCTCAGATCTCTGGTTTGGTGCTTGATATTAAATTGGTGAAATTATCAGACATTATTGCTTTACTATTGTTTCTATTCCTCTCTCACTTTTTTCTCTTTCTGGTTTTCTCATTATCTTCTGTATTTGTCCCATAGTTCTGCAGTGTTCTGTTCTTGCTTTTCTTTAAATTTCAGAATATTATGGGGGTAGAAGTGTTTTTGTTAAGTGGATGGCTTTTGTACTACATGAATGAAAGTTACAAGTGTGCCAGTCACTGGGATAGTGCATTGTGCCTGTTTAGTGTGACTTCACCCAAGCCCTCCTCGCTATACCCTCCTGCTTGATTCTTGTTGAGTTTCACTTCCATCTGTGCACAAACTCTACTAGTTACTTCCAATTTAATAGTGAGTACACATGATGCTTGTTTTCTCAGACTTGCGATGCTTAAGAGAATGAATGGTCTCCAGTGCCATCCAGATTGTTGCAAAAGGCATTAATTCATTTTTATGTTTGAGTAGTGCTCTGTGAGATACATATACTACATTTTATTAATCCACTCATGAATTGATGGGCACCTGGGTTGATTCTACAGGCTATACATCTGATAAAGGGCTAACTACAATCTACAAAGAACTCGAGCAAATCAGCAAGAAAAATCAAACAATCCCATTAAAAAGTGAGCACTTTGCTTCTCAGTTTCACAAGTTTCTATTACCATATCCTCTAGCTCAGAAATTCTTCCCTCAGGTGTATCCTGCTCTATTAAAGTATTCTTCACTCTTATAATTTTTTTAATCTGTAGCATTTCTATGTGGTTCTTTCTTAGAATTTCCCTCTGTCTGCTAACATTATCTATGTGTTCTTGAATATTATTTACTTTTTCCAGTATACCCTGTAACATATGAAGCATAGTTTTTAAAAATTGCTGTTTCTCTTAACTCTAACATTCTTGCTGTCTTTGACTTGATTCTGATGCCTCTCTGCCCTTTAGTATGGCTTGTAATTTTTTTGTTGAACATAGACATGAAGTACTGAGTAAAAGAAACTGCATCAAATGGCTTTTATTAATTTGGTGGCAAAATATTGGGGGTTGAGAAGCATTTTGTAGTCCTAAAATTAGTTCTCAGTCTTTTGATGAGCCCTCTGGACAGGAGACTTCCCCAAATGTCTCAATATTGACCCCACCTTAGGTGGTGCAGGATGGCTAGAAGGGGCTAGGAGTCATATGCTCTTTTGCTGCATTAGGCTCTGATAAAACTTTATCAAGATATTCTGGTAAAATATCTTCTCCTGAGAACAGTCCTTGTTAAGAAGAATATAATGTTATGATGTATTTCTAAATGATTTCTTCTCTCCTCCTCCTGCCCAAAGCACAAGGGTTTTTCCTCTGATATTCTTGGGAGGACCTGGTAGAGTTCCTGGAGATAAAACTCACAAGCATGACACCTCCATTCATAACTACTGAGTTTTTCTAAAATTTTTTTGTTTTGTTTTGTTCGTTTGTTTTCTCACAGTTGTCTATACCGAGGCTCCAGTAATTTATCAATCACAGTTCAGGTTTTCCCACTCCAGCATTGGTCCGGTGGATGTTTCTACTTGTGGGTTTTTGCTCTGTAAGCTGTAATTCTCTGTAACCAAAATATTTTACCCTGTGTCTTCACTTTTCTGACGGGTGTAAGAAGAGTTGTTGATTTTTCAGTTTGTTCTGCATTTTACTTGTTGTTAGGGTGAAGTTACAACTTCCAAGCTCTTTACACCCTGGACTACAAACCAGGAGTCTTGATTTATTACATCTTTAATGGTAAATATCTGAATTCTAAGAAAAGAATCAGGCACTTAGATACTTAGACAGCAATCGCTATTAAAATAGAATAAGTAAATCCTGGTCTTTGAATAATAGTATACGAAGTGTTTAAAGAACATTTTGAGAAATATTTTTACCTAGTAAAACTGTATGAATGTATTAGAAAGTAGACCTTTAATTAGAAGAAATAGAAAAAAAATAACATTTTGACTTCTGCATTGACTAAGCCCAGTATGTTCATTTCTTCTATTTCAAAGCTAGTATTTTGAGTTTTTCTTCCTAGCTCTCATATAGACAAAGAAGTACTATTGATATCTTAGGTCTAGCATAGAGAATATCCATATGGGTGCTTCTGCTTATAACCCTTCGGAAAGGAATGTGCTATCTTTAAGGGCAAAGCTGTCTTATTGTTGAGGCCATTGTGGCTGGCATTGAATCCCTGGGAGCAGGCAGCTTGTGGCACAGCTTGACCTTTCAGATCAGGCAGATTAAGAACATTATATTTTCCACCCAGTCAATGTAAGGCCCATGATTAATGATTACTTAAAGCCTAAATCCCACAGCTGATTTTCTGTCATTTGGAAATGATCAGAGCCCATGTCCAGCAAAATCTGGCAGTGACATTTTTGGCAAGCTCTTTCAACAGCAGATGCTTTTAGGAACGACAGAGAGCAAGCAGGGTGAAGGGTAGAAATACCCTACATTTCTCATAAAATTTGTTTTGCCTATAGTTCAACCATGAATCCTCGTTCTTTCCAAGGGATGTTTGATTGGTGACTTTAACATGGTAATGCATCACACGCCACCATAGGAGGAATAGTATTACCTGCTTGCTTAATCCAATTGCACAATTGTGAACTCTCTCTTCACTGAAAAATAGAATCCATTCTCAGAAATGTACTAAAATAACTTCAACCATTCAAGCAATAACTTTTTATCAATATTCATCAGAATAAGTTTCTTATGTCATTAAAAAGAGAAACCTTTATTAAAGTAAAGAAGGTGAGAGAGAGGAGAAATGCAAGCAGAAGGATACACGTCCTTCTCCAGTAGCAGGCATCTGGGGTCTATTTCTTTATTTTCTTAGTTGTTTTTGTTGCTGTTTCCACTTTCCTTCTTTCTCCTTATCTTTTCTTTACATTCAGACTGTATGGAGTAGACAGCACTGTATATCCACTAGACAAAGGGCCTGGGCTGAAGGGCAGTGGGCCAGATAGGCTTCTAGTCTGCACAATTTTCCTATGGTTTTGTTAGGCACTACCCTATGTTTCATAGAAACTAAAGAGAGGTCCTGGTGACCTATGTTTTCCTACATGTGAGATGTGTTCCCAAAATACTACAATACAATAGTTATGGATATAACCATTGCATACTTATGTACAATGAATATAAATACTGTATTTCTGATGAAAATTGCAAAAAGAAGCCAAAGTTAGCTTTTGAGCCTGCTCATTTGTCTTTTTCTGAACCTTTTGCATTGTTGCCTTTCATTCAGCCACACAGAACCCTGAGAGTGGTCTATCTATAGCTATATAAATCTACCAACTCCACGTAAGGCTGCTCAGCCAAATGCTCCATTCTCCAAAATGAAATCTCCTGTGGCTATCACTCATCAACAATCTACAATCTTATTATTCTCTAACCTCTGCTATTTTCAGCAATGTATTTATTTTGTGCCATGGTTATATTCATAGACATCAAACTAAATGACTGATCGTCAACATTTTCTGAAGTCTTCACATATAAAAGAAGTAGTTATTAGCATAAATCATTCTTAAATGATAAGATTAGTAAATTGAAACGTGAAGAAATAGGACACCTATAAGACATTTGATAATTCTTCTCCTTCTGCTATATGTGTCAGCTAAGCAGCTGTATTAGCATGGCCTAAAAATATGAAGACAGACAATAAATCACTAATATGAAAGCATTGCCATCATTGACATGTGATTTCCATGGGGTCCAAGGCAAATTGCTCTATTTGTTGTCAGTGGGAAGAAAAGGAAAAGATACAGATCATTTTTACTCTCATTCTATTGACAAGAATATAATCACATGACCGCACAAATTCCAAAGGAGACCAGGAAATATACTTTCCTACATAAGAAAACATATTACTTACCCAAACCACCATGCTTTAAAGAATATGACTGTTACATTATTAGATATTAGACAAATATAAGCACTAACACAAGATTTTTGTAAGATGTATGGGGAATTTGGTCCAGGAGAGAGTACTATTAAGTGGATTCAATGTTTGTTTCACAAGATTATTAGAGTTTAGAGTGTGACTTTATATGGTTATATATTAAAGTAAGCTCAAGAAAGGCTCCACTTGGGCACTGATCCTATGTCCCACAAAACACAAAGATAGAAAAGGTGTTCTTATCAATTTTGTGGATGCTACAAGGGTTAGCAGGAAGCCAATTTGCAAGATGAGAGAATTGAAATTCCATGAAATCTGGGAAGACAGAAATAAATAGCTGAAATTAAAAAGACAAAAGTTTTAAAACATTAAGTGGAAAGTGACTTTAAGCCCAAAAGCACTGTATAAGTATAGAATGGCTCAAAGGTGATGCACTAAGGATATAAGGTTTTCTTCCCTTAAGAATAAACCAGTAAGTGTCAGCACTGGAGTGTATCTGTCCTAAGAGCTAAATCCATCTAAACTAGGGAAGTTGTCCTTCTCCTAAACAGGAGTGGTGAACCTGCATCCTCAAGGCCATGTATGGTCTTCCAGGTCCTTAAGTGAAGCCTTTGACTGAATTTAAGTTTTACCGAACTAATTATTTTGTTTTTATTAATATATTTTTGTTTAATTTTTTATTTTTATTTTTTAAAAGAATGTATTTAAAATACCAAAGAATAAAATAAGTTTCAACAAAATAATCCTCCCAGATAGACCAGCACTATTAGAACATTAGTAGCCATAAAGGCTACATTGATAGCTGCTATGCTCAAGACTTAGTTCTAACTTCCTCCACCTGATTGGCACTACTACTGTCCAAGGGTGGTTGGCAAGAGTTTATGGGGATTGCATATTCCAGTTGTTATCAGCTTAGGACAGTGGTGCACCATGATTCTGTTTGAAGTGGAATTTGTGAATAATGGCACAGCTAGACACTATTTTTTAATTCTGTCTCCTTAACAGCCCATCATGTCAAAGAAGAACAAGAGAATGAAGGAAGAAAAGAGATTTTTTTTATTGAGGATTGAGAATTGTAATATTATCTTGTTTCTGCTAAAGGTAAGATGATTTCTTGCTTTGTGATACTGTAATATCAAGATTAAAGAAATTTAATGTTCATTAATATTATAACACCCATAAAACCCACAAATATTTTAAATTAGTGGGAGAAAGGTTGTACTGATGAAATTAAAATATGAAAAGCAAAAGCAAAGACAATTCTTTCAAGCAGCAATAGGGCCTGGAAATAACACCACTGAAGTAACTTATTAAGTAGTTTATTTACTAGGGGGAAAGGGGAAGTCATTCAGTGATGTGGAAATTGTGAAAGAATGTATTGTCAAAGTTGTAGGATGCTTAGCCCCTGGAATGTTGCAAAGTACAAACAACTGGTTCTTTCAAAGAGAACCATAACTGATCAGCAGCATGAATTAGCCTTCAACTTAACAGAATAACTTCAAGGCATACTTCAAAAAGAAAATATATATTATTCAATCACTCTGGAAGAATCATCTGATACAGAGTTGGTACAGGCTTTATACTTAATTCAGATCATGACAGAAGATTTTCTTTATGGGACAAAGAGTTGCTGGCTTTGGGCACTCTTGTGGATAGAATATGCGGATCAGATATCTTCAATAACTTTCAAAAGATATGTTGTGAAGTTGGACTGGATTTGGCAAATCTAGTATGTATGAACAGAGGGTGCACCTTCCATGACAGGAAAACATGAAGGGTTTATTGCCAGATTAAAAAACATATTAACAGATTCAGATGCTCTTATTTCTTTTCATTGTGTCTTGCATCAGCAAAATGGCTATGCTAAAGTTACTATTTTTAGATGACACTTTTAAACTAGATCTGTACAAATACAACATGACTTTGTGAGTTTCATAACATGCTAAAGTTGAACCATGAGGTATTCGATGTGGATTTGCCTTAACATTCTAACATGAATGGCTAGCACAGGGACAGATGTTAGCTGAAATTTTATGTCTGCAAGAACAGATAGTTAAATTTTATGAAGAACAGAATCAGCTATGTGAATTATTATAAGAAAATTTCTACAGGAGTGCAGCATTTCAGTGTGAGATCACATCAAAACAAAATGACTTAAATATATTGTATCTGGCAAAAAAAAATCCAAGCATTTCATAAAAAGCTACCTTTTTTAAAAACAATTTTTCTTCAAAAGGAAATTTCAGATGAACATTTTCTCCAGTTAGCAAAGATCACTGATGAGCAGAAGATACATGTGAATAGTATGAAGAATACACAGCTGCTACAGACCTATTAATTAAAGAATGCAATGAAAGTTTCATTAACTTGGAAAACTATGAATGACATCACATTCAATTTAGTATTTCAGCCTCACATAATTGAGGCACCTAAAGAACTATAGATGGAATTGATTGAGCTCTCAGCACATGATTTTTTTTTTCCTTGAGACAGAGTCTCACCTTGTCACCCTTGGTAGGGTGCCGTGGCATCACAGCTCACAGCAACCTCAAACTCTTCGGCTCAAGCGATCCTCTTGCCTCAGCCTCCCAAGTAGCTGGGACCACAGGTGCCCACCACAATGCCCAGCTACTTTCTTTCTTTCTTTCTTTTTTTTTTTTTTAACAAGTGAACAGTTTATTAAGAATTAAATAAGGATATGATGTGATACAGTACAAGCAAGACACTCAAGATAGGTTTAATAGTACTACTCACACAAAAACTTAAATTTCACCTCAAAAAAAATCAAAAGACAAAGAAATTTTGCTGTTATAAAATAAGATATTTCATGCAAAGTATTAACTCTGCCCCCCTAAAGCCCAACCTTCCAACAAACAAAAAACTATCTGGGAATTCTACTATGCTAACATACTAACCACAGTATAATCATTCATAGTAAAACAGTAATTAAGCAATGAATTAAATTAAATAACAAAGTTCAAACTATCATAAACTCATAGACCACAATGATTTTGCAAAACAAGCAATTCCAGAAATCTTATAAACAATAAAACAAGAAGAAATATTTCAATATCATTCTACTGGATCTGGATACACCTGATATTGAAATTGGAGAAAATATATTGTTATAAAGAGAAATTACAAACATGTTTCACTTATAAATGAGGATAAGAAAAGAAAATAGTGACTAACTTTCATATAAATTAGATTCAATTTTGACCAAAGTGCATTACTTAAATATTAATTTTTTAAATTCAACTTGTCAATATGTTGTTTAGGATATCACATCCTCATCTATAAGTACACGATATTTTAAAATCATTCTTTGATGCTAATAAAGATTCAATGGAAATATGGAAAAATACAATAAAATTCCTTTGGTTTTGGTTATGCGCTCAAAAGTGCTTTCTTGCTTTTTAATCACTTATTGCTGCAAATCGACATTCTCTTACCTAAGGGAAACCCAACTGAAGAGGTTCCTAGGGTCACAAATGACTCATACCACCTAAGGATCAAAGGAAACTGCCGTCTTCTATGCTGCAACCAAATATTCAAGCATTTTCTAACCAAAAGCAGACACAACAAAATCATTAAAAGGTTAATTAACTTTAAAATTAGCAAAGAGTTTTCATTTTTTGAAATTATTAAGTACACAACATATTTTTACAAAAATTAGATACATTTTAAAGTAAATCTCATTGAAGTCTCTTGAATACAGCCTATTCAATTACAGCTAAATTAATGTGGTCCACTGACCTGAAATTTCCCCTACCCCTGTCCTTAATACTGCATCAGAATCAACATACTTAATGGTTTTCACTGGGATAAATGCCATATTTGAAGGTAGGCCTCAACAATATAAAGTACAAAAACACAAGGGCAGCCATTTCATATGTGGAATGACTGCGACAACTGCAAATATTTTCCTTGAAGAGGAAAAGGCCTATCAGGGACAATGAATGGTAACAACCTTCAAGTATTTGAAAAGTTGTTAACAGAGTGTGTAGCTATGTAGGGCCAAATGGGAACAATTAGGTTACACGGAGATATTTTTTTTAAACTCAGTCTAAATAAGTTATTCCCAATAATTAGATTATCTTTTAAAAGGTTTGTCTTTGGAAGGAACAATGTTTCTAATCTGTACTCTTTCACAACCTTTAAGGTTTCTTCCATCTCAGCGACTCTGTAATATCATTAGGTATTTTTGAGCAAAGTGATCTCTTCAACTCCATATATGCATAAATACACAGGTACATATATAAACATGCACAAAAATGGTCCATCAGAAATAAGGTAAACAGCACTCCCCACTCCAAACTTTCACTTTTGCTATGACTTTTTCTTCTATAAGTGTTTGCACAAACCATAATTATGGGTCTTGGAATATATGTACCCAGTAAGTACAATACAGAATATGCAAAACCTGTAGATATAAATGTATTTTTCATTTATGAGGCTTTAGGCGTTTAGCTATTTAGCAATGCTTAAATAGCAGGTATATTTCTGTAGCATCAACGAGCAAACGGGATGCAGTTTCAAAAACTAAATTGCCTACTACAAGTTATTAGGAAGCCAGAGTGCATTTTTCCATTGCAATTTCAAGACTGTAGACTTGATCACATGGGTCCGTGTCATCATTGGAGTGAAGTGATATAAACATGTCCTTGAAGTTGGATGATTTGATTCTGAGTCACTGTCCTTGGACATTTTTAGTCTTATGAATTTTGAAAAATTATTCTTTTTTAACCTAGATTTCTTCATTTTCTTCATTTTAGGAAGAGAATAATGCTATCTTACAGTATTACCCCACAGGTCAAATGAAATGATCATATAAAATATATTATAAAGTCTATACCAGAGTAAGATATTATTAATATTATTTCTGGAAATGTTTGCAAAGACAAAATTTTCTCTTACTTTGAAATTTCATATTTATCCCTATGGATTATGTGTGTCCTCTTTTTAATTTCATTCTGGCTTTTCTCTGCCACCTGTCATGCATCTGGCCGGTTTTTCCATTCCCATCTTTGTTCCTCCATTCACTCCAAACAGTTACTATTTTCTTAAATTAAAAGTCGTTTTAACAAAAGCTTAAGAGAAAAAAAAAGATTGAAGGAAAAGTGGCTATGATATATCATACCAGCAGAAATATAAATATTTTTTCATAAGTAATCTAAAAAAATTCTCTGTGATTTAGAAAGGAAAGCTGAAAACTGATGTCTACCACCACGTATGTTAAAACACTGTCTCAGTCTTCTTTAGGCCAAGTGAAGTTTTAGTTCCTAGAGCTCATTGCAAACATAACTTGTGTATAAAACTGAATGCCCTTATAAATCAGCATATTCTTATATTCTTCATCTAACAGGCAATAAGGGTCAGAGTCCTTTAAATGCAAATGAAAACTTGCAAAATGTAGATAACGTAAATTTAGATTGACAAAGAGAAGTGACACCTGAAGTATTCTTTAAGCTGCATTTTTTTAATGCCATTAGTCTCAAAAGCCATGCTTGAAATATTAACAGAATTTACTTTCATTGAAACAGAAAGGAAATTCTGGGGTGATATTACACATCTCACTTGTATGAACAGCATTTTACAATCCTTCTCAGAACTTCAGGAACATTTTAAGCCTCCCTCCCTTGACTCTTTTAGTCAAAGTTAATTACTCTTTTTTATTTTCTTTTCTGTATTTTTTCTTTTCCTATGTTTTTTTGTTTGTTTTTGAGACAGAATCTCACCATGGTGACATCAGAGCTCATGGCAATCTCAAACTCTTGGGCTCAAGTGAGCCTCCTGCCTTAGACTCCTGAGCAGCTGGGACTACAGGTGCCAATACCATGCCCAGCTAATTTTTCTATTTTGGTAGAAATGGGTCTTGCTCTTCTTCAGGCTGGTCTGGAACTCTTCAGCTCAAGTGATCCTCTTCCTTAGGCCTGTCAGAGTGCTAGGACTACAGGCAGGAGCCACCATACCCAGTGTCAAGGTTAATTATTCTTACCTCTCTGTTCCTAAGGTTCTTGTACATGTTAGTTATGGCACTTCGCACTGAATTTAATCATATAAAATTTAAGCATATAGTTCATCTATTATAAGTACTGTTTCATACTGAATTCCATGTCATTAAATGAATGAATGAATTGTTTCATTGAATGGGACTCATTTTTAAATATTCCTTTTATCATTCATTACTCAACAAATTGTGCCAAATACTGCTGTGGGCATAAAGTATGGCTCACAGGAGGTATTTGAGGAATAAACATAAAAACACATCTTTACAATTCAAAAGGATACATACCATTAAATAAAGCAATTTTAATTTAAAAATCAAAATGTCCTCCCAGAGAAAGCAGCATTTGAGATGAGTTTGAAGGAAATACAGGGTTCTGCATGCAGAGGGAGGGTTCTAGAAGATCAGGGAGGTAGGATGGGTACCGTGACCTCTAATTACACCATTTCCTGTTTTCCCACTAGGTTTTGTGTTTCTCCAGGCCAAAGAAAATGTCTTACTCATTGCACTAGTTGGCTAGGGCTAACATAACAGGGTACAAACTGGGTGGCTTAAGACAACAGACATTCAGTGTCTCATAGTTCTTGATGTTAGGAGTCCAACTCAAGGTTTTAACCAGGCCATATACATGTATTTTGTGAGACGTGTAGTGGACCTTCCTTGTTTCGTCCACTTTCCAGTAATCACGCGTAACTGCACTCTCTGCCTAGGTCTTTACGTGGCTCCCTCACTCTGTGGATGATAGGATATCTCTACGTTATCTTCTCTCTGTGTGCATCCCTGTGACTTCATGTGGCATTCTGCTCTCTCTGTGCATCTGTGTCCACATTGTCCTATTCCTACGAGGACACAATTCACACTGGATTAGATGTCACCTGTGTGACTTCATCAAGCATCTCTTCAATGACCTTATTTTTAAATAGAGTTCTATTCATGGGTACTCATGGTTAAGTCTTCAAAATACCTTTTGTGGAGACACAATTCAACTCATAACATTCATAATTATAACCTCTGTATCTATCAGAATATACAAATTGTAGGCATTCAATGTATTAGCTGAGTTCAAAAATGTTAATTTTACATCCTACTGTAATCTTCACATTATCATTTAAAATTATATAATTGCTGCTTCCAGAGAACTGAACAATAAATGATTAGTATCATCTAACAAAAATCCAATCTACTTGAAAGTTGTTGTCAGCCGTAGCTGTGTCTTTCTCCAATAAAATTATTCAAATTTAATCTTCCACAGAAACCATGTTCTCTAGCTCATCAATTTGTTAACATCCTTTGTATCTTAAAATTAACTTGCAATTTATACTTTGGGAAAAATATTTTGGGTTACTCTAGACCCCCAAAAGATTTACATATGCAATATCACTTTTCCTAATCTCCTGTTTCCCTTGTAACAAATTTTCTCTGTGTAGTTCTCATGGATAGTATAAAGGCTTTATAATAACTTTGGATTTGAATTTAGTAATTTTTTTCATGTAAAAGGATCAAAAATATGGCCAGAGAATTCTCCTCTGAACTTAGTGACTCAGTTTTCTTTTTTTCTTTAAAATGAAAAGAAGTCACATTGAAAACTGCAGAAGTTAAACTGGCATGTTTCACCTAGCTCCCCAAGGTAACTTTTCAGTTGTGTTTTATTTAGTAAATGCTGTGAGTCGCAGTGCTCTCTCTCGGTTCAGAGCACTTTGGTACCTATGGGTCTTACTTTACATCAAGAGAAGCTGGATTTCACACCTGCATTTGTCACCCTTCTAGATCCTTCCTTCTGAGCTTATTAACACCATCCAGCAGCTACCTTGAAGATCTGCTGCCAAGAAAAATAAATGTTTTCTGCAAGGAGCAAAAAGGTTTTCTATTCCCATATGTCAGCACTTCGGCTCAGGCCCACGCCAATCACTAGTAGATTTAAACAGTATTTCATCCAGGTGAGAGCTATGAAAATGCTTCTCTTCCCAGATGATTTACCAGATATTATTATTAAAAAGTGAGAATAAAATTGGTTGATTTTGCATCTAAAAACTACTGAAGCACATTGAAAATGAAGCTATAGATCCGGTTCCTAGTCGAATCATCACACTTAACTAGGTACATGACAATGAATTTTCATATGACCTTTCAACATCTCCATTTTCTCATATGTAAAATAAAAAGAATGCCATATTTTTTACCTATTTATTATGGAGCTAAGGAGATATTGCATGTATAAATACTCTAAAATCATAAGGCACTGAGCATGTTTCAGATATAATTAATATTCTTATTTGTAACTTTAAATAATTTGCATCTATACATCAAGAGAGGTGGTAAAAAAGGCATCACGTACTAATGGTTCTTCACCCGACTTCTTAATCCATTGTTGTATTGGGAGAAATTAATTATTTATACTTTATTTGTGTGTTAGCTTTCAATTCAGAGTATAATATGAAAACTTCATTTTGTTATCACCTCACTTTTTCGTAATAACTCTTAGAGCATATTAAGGAACACAACTATCTGCAAGTAAATTTGAATTCAGAACTATAGAAAGTCACAAATCCCATCTCTCAGGCTGAGGAGTCAATAAACTGAATGAGATACTTAACTCCTGCCTTAAGATTTACATCTGTTGTCATTTTCACAAATGAAAATATGTACGTGCCAGGTGTGGTGGTTCATGTCTGTAATCCTAGCACTTGGGAGGCTGGGGCAGGCAGATTGCCTGAGCTAACAGGTTCAAGACTAGCCTGAGCCAGAGTAAGACCTCGTCTTGAAAAATAGCCGGTTGCTAGGGCAGGCACCTCTAGTCCCGGCTACTTGGGAGGCTGATGCAAGAGAATTGCTTGAGCCTGAGAGTTTGAGGTTGCTGTGGGCTGTGATGCCACAGTAGTCTACTGAGGGTGAGAAAGTAAGACTCTGTCTCAAAAAAAATAAAAAAGAAAGAAAAGAAAATATGTGTCGAATTCAAACGTGTATCATAATTAGGGAAAGTAGTGCTATAATCATAATAATCCTAACAAGCTATGGTCTTAAGAAAGGAAAGAAGAGATGGCTATCACTCTAAATGCTTGCTTAGTACCAAATCATCTTCAAAGATGATGAAGGCCACCTGACTGAAGTAAAAGTTTTGACAGATAGTGTTGACAGAAAAACACAGATCAAGTAAAATATTCAACAGAGTAAGAATAGTGGGATGAGGCTTCATTTTTATTTTATTAACATTTCAGCTTCTTGGTATTTCATTTTTTTCTATAAATTTATTTACCTGACAAATTTAAATAAACACATACCACCATAAGTAAATAAATCATTCCCCAGTCTTTAAAGACAAACATGAATGCTATCTTCAGCATGAAATCTATACCAATCTTTTAGTCAACAGGAATAGCATTCTTGTTTGTTTGTTTTTAGGGTTATTAGTTGGCTTCATTTTAATATTGTTGTGTGTCAGGGAATAAGAGGGCTGAGGAGAAAGGAGAGAGATTGGCAGAAAGCTCAGTCAGTGGAAAAGTCAGAACACACGTTTATTGGTTAAGTTTGACATTTTATAAGGGCTTGTTAGCATTCTTGTTGGAATCATAACTATTTAATACGTATCTTATTTCACTTTCAAAGTTAGAAATTGCTTCCATAAATTAATTCAATACTAATCCAGGGCCTGTGTTATGCTTACATTTGTATGCCTCAGTGTGCCCAACACTGCCTTGCAATAAGTAAACATTTATTGAATTTGTTGAACTGAGAAGATCTTGAGGACAAAATATGATCAATTATGGGCACCAAATACAACCATTGGTATTATTTGATTATAGAATGAGAACCCTAACATATGAGGTACATGGGTTTTTTTAGAAGCATTTGAGAATACATTTTGATAGAGATATTAAAGTGAGTGAACAGCCAGTGGAGTTTTTGAGTTGACTGATGTTCTCCATGCATGAATTCAGCTTCAGATAAATACACTTAATTGTCTGACAGAAAGTGTCACTATAAAATATTAGAACTCGGAAAGAATAGAGATTTAAACCATTGAGAAATCAATGTGATGAATACCCTTGAAAAGGTTAAGGCTCTCAAAAAGCTATTTGAAATTGTTATTAGCAATAGAACTCTAGAGGGAGAAATGTGATTGCGGGATGTTTTGAGGTGATAAGTTGTCTTATCTGGGGTCTGTTAGGGCAAAGGCAGAGTTCATAAGAAAGATGCACTTCTGATTTATGACCCTAAATGCTTTTTGATTTGCTTTGGCACTTTAATAAATATTGAAATACATGTCCATGAACAGAAGCCTTTTGGTATTCAGTTATAACCTTGCTACGGCTTCCTCCACCAGTCCACAGGCTATAAAGAGGCTACTTTGGGGGCCGGAGGGGGACTCACTCCCCTGTTCATATTTCATCACACGGATTGCTGACAATGGGAGCTCTCTGCTCTCCATTATGGGATACAGACCCTTGTGTTTGACAGTGTAAATCTGCTCTGGTCAGTAGAAGATACAAAACATTCAGGTCACATTTAACTCAATTAGAGAGCTTTGCTTTATGGGTGTGCGATTTAATATAAGGAAAAGCACTTCCCAGATTCTCTTTCAATAAGTACTTGTCCCAGGCACTAACAGTGTGTCTTCAGACTTCACCTATTTGCCCCATTCTGAAGTTGCCTCAACTGCAGAGAGGGCCGCTGTGGTCAAGTTCACAGCCTGTAGGGAGGGATGTATCAACTGATAGACTAAAGCAAGCTTATCAAGGCCAGGACATTTCGGCCCAGTTAGGACAATTGTGATGGGTCATTTTAGCTCCAAAGCTCCCTACGGGGCCCTGAAGTTGTTGTTAGGCCTGTTTTATACCTTAATTTCTGCCTTAGCCCAATCCTGCTCTTTTTGCTTCCTTGCTACAGGCATTGATATGAAGGGAACTCCATAATACACATCCTACACACTAAAAGTCACAGTAAAGTTGGCTTTGGAGAATCCAATCTGCAATAAGGCGAAACTGACAAGCACAGAAGATGACTTTTAATAATTAATAACACAAGCAAGGATTCAGAGGATTCAATAATCCTGGAGTGCTAGACAGAATTTAAGGCAGTATAAGAACTTCTTCAGCAGGACAGAGCATAGCATAGGTGAAGTTAGGAAATGTAAGATTAGTCAATGAAACAGTGTGACAAAATGAGGGTGGGAAAACAGGTGCGTGGACAGTTACAAAGACTACAGCTGACTATAACTGATCACGGGCAGTGGGAAGATTTACTTACGTTGCTGAGAATGTTCAACATAGAAAAAGGAAAGGGAATTTCATGCAGTAATAAGAAAGAAGTCAGTAAGTTTTTAAAGTAGAAGATGAGAATTGCGTCTTAGGAAACTCCGAAGGAGTAAATATAAGTTGAATTTGAGAGAAAGGAAAGCTGGAGAAGCAGAGGATAGCATCAGGAAGTTGTTAGAACAATCCTGCCATAATGAAAGACAGTATGTTAAATTTAAAAATTATGTGTGTATGTGGAGAGAGAAAGAGAAAGAATTTGAAAGAAGAAGTGGGAGGAAGAACTGCATTATAAGAGGCTGCAATTTGTGAATTTAATTGAGCTATAGTCTTTTCAAAGCCTTCTTTGAATGCCAAACACCATTTGATGAATGCCATTTATTTAACATCTAAATAAACTCATAATTTGCCAGATACTTTTAGCTATATTTCATTTTTAAAATATTCTTTTGACATGGGTATGTCTCTTTCTATTTTGTAAGTAAAGAAGCCCAAGGATTTGAGGTTACCGTAACACCCCAGCACTCCACCTAAGGCAATAGGTGAGAATCTATCTCAATAAAATGAAAAGAAGAACAAAAGAGAGACAGTGAGAGCAAGAGAAAAAGAAAGGAAAAAGAAAAAAAAGAAATCAAATTTTAAAATGTTTGAGAAGCCATCCAATGTTATTCAGTAAATAATTATTAGAATTATAATTTCAACATAGGCATATTTAAATTAACTGCCAATACTTTTAACCACTGTAATGTCACATATAGAAAATATGAAAAAAATCATATTAAATTAGCTTCCTTTTATTAGTAAGTAAAGCAAGGCAAGAAACTGAAGATCTTCTATCCATGGTTACTTACTGTTGTCAACATATTTTTGAACTGGTCTAATAACAAGCCTTTATGTGACATGGGTACAGAAATCCAAGGGAAATAATTTATCTAAAAGTAAGCCTGCCAGGCAAATACAAGTTGCCTCTTCTTCGCATGGCATAATCTACAACACAGGTGGGTTATTCATTTGTAAGCCTGTCTTTATGCTACATATTTAGGTAGATGCTGAAGTTGTTCATCCTCTACTTCAGCAGATGAATTCTTCAGAGACTTACTGCTCTCTGCATTTTTGAGGTTTTTATGCCACTGAAGAAAGTACAGAAAGCTCCAAAAATCCTTTGTATTCTTTTCTCTGGTATCTGGTCCCCAGTGGAAAAGCAACTTTGCAGCAGGTCAGTGTGAAAATGGACAAAACATCTGCATGCTGGAAGAAGGACCTGATTTGGGAACAGTAACAGAGAGGTCAAACGGTTGTAACAAAGATTCACAAGGACACCTAGAACAGTATTCATATTATATTATTGTTTGCATATCTTGAAATATTCAGAAGGATTGTGATATTTAGACAATAATTTGTGGAATAATGACAAATCTACTTAAAGTTGTTGGGCAGCTGCCTCCCAACAATCCTATTCAAAAACTTTTAGATATCTGTATAATTTTTATAATCTAAACATTTACTTGAGTTTATAAAAGGAATCCATTGCAAACTTCTGCACTTTGTGTATTTATATATTCTATTTATTTCATCATTGCAAAAAATGTTAAAGAATCTCTTAGTTACATCAATGAAAGGATGCTATCAAACCCAGGAGAGTCCCACGTGATGGATTCAAAGCAAGGCTTCTTGGTCACCTTCTATGGAAATGCAGTTGCTTTGCATAGTGTGTGTGCACATTCACTTTTTTTGTAATTTTCTCCCTAAAAATCAACTTAAGCCCACAGATAGAACTGCTATGTCAAGGCAATATCCCATACAAGTAATTCATTAATGTGTTGGAGTAAATCACAATAGTGGGAGAGTGGAGGCAGAGAGAGTTATGAAACTGTGTCACTCCTGTGACTATGGCCAGGACACCATCAGAAAATGTGCAACCAATTATTGAAAATAAAAATATCAGAAGAGTCAATAGAGCCTGACATTCTGAAATGTGGCATCCTGATGACAGGCCAATTGAATGGAATAATCGCTTCAAGTAGAAAATCAAGCAGGTTAGCAATAATTGCATCTTGTGAAACACACATGCAGGCTATCCTCACATACACAAGAAAAATGAGATTTCCCCAAGGAAGCATTAGTCACATGTTTGGGTTTCTTGAGATTGTGGGATGGCTATATATCATTTGTGGAGTCAATCTCAGTGGTCTTGAAGGAGCACTTGGATAAAAATATATGCTCAGTAGGGACTTCCAGAAGCCTTTACATGTGCCCTTTGATGATCACATGTGATTGCAATGTAGCTGGATCCTTCTTATTCAACTTTCAGCTTTAACATCACTCCTTTGGGAGGCCTTACTTGACCATACGGTGTAAAGCACCTTTCTCTCTCTCTAACATATTACTCTTTCTTTCTTTCTTTCTTTTTCTTTTTCTTTTTTTTTTTTCTTTTTTTTTTTTTTTTTGCTGTTTTGGCCAGGGCTGGGCTTGAACCCGCCACCCCTGGTATATGGGGCTGGTGCCCTACCCCTTGAGCCACAGACACCACCCTACCCTTTCTTTTTTATTGTCCATTAATGTGTAACTGCTTAAATTTTCTTTATTTGTTTATTTATGTAATTATTTTCTCTCTTTCCTATGTTAGCTCTATAAAATTAGAGTACACTTTAATTTTGTTAACCACTGTATCCCCAATACCCTGATTTCCATGTAATAATGAGTCTCTCCATAAAAATGTAGAGAAAATATTTTAATATTATACCAAGCCTGGATAAAGTATATTTCAAGTAGCATTTATTAAGAATGCTCAATGAATGTCAATAAATGTCAATAAATGTCAATGGCTTGAATTCCCCACTGAAGAGGCATAGATTGGCTGATTGGATTTAAAAACACAAGCCATTCATTTACTGACCGCAGGAAACACACCTAGCCTCTAAAGACAAATTAAAACTAAGAGTTAAGGAGACACAGGGTAGGGGCAAGATGGCTGATTGGAAGCAGCTTCTGAAAGAGGCTTTTGTCCAAAAGGAAAGATAACATCCAGAAACTGCCCAATTAAGCTGAAGATTAGGAGCCCACCCGAGAGAGAGAAATGAGAACTGCAGGTCTCCTCTGCTGAGGAAAGCTGCGACACCAAGAAAGCAAGCTTGAGGTACAAAATTCATCTGAAAGGAAAGATGTCCGTCTCCTCCCCCAAGGAAGCTGTGGTTTTTCTGCTTCCTTTCTTTATTCTCTTCATTTGCTCCTGCAGGTTTTCTACAGAGAAGTGGTGAACTGTGGAACTCTTGTCTCACCTCATGGGAGAGTGCTGTGGGAAATGGGGACTACTAACTCAGAGAGACCCAGCTGTGAGTCTGAACACTCTCTCCCTAGACAGAAAAATTGAACTAAAGTCTTCCCTGCCATTCTGAACTTCCAGTACACCCTTGCCCCCTTACCTGACGAACCAGAAGCCTGACCCCTGCTGAGACTGAGGGAGGAGGTTCATGCGCAGTGCACTCATTCCCTGTCTGCCGGACCAAACACACCAGCCAGCAAGACTCAGGGGCCCCCTCTGAGCATCCCCTCTGCCTACCCTCCCCGGCCAGGCACTCCGCCGGTGAACACACGGCACCATGCCCCATGCCCGTTGAACCTCCACACACCTGCCCCAGCCAAGAACTCCAGGAACCACGCAACCCGCATCCTCCCTCCTGCACCCTCTCTGCCTCCGCACTGGCCCTGCCTGTCTGACAAGGGACTCCGGAAGCTGCATGACCCAGGCCTTCCCTCCAGAGTCCTCCCTTCCTCTGTGTGGAGCCCTCGTCCAGGCCAGAACTGCTGGAGCTGCGGGTTCTCCTTGCCAAAGTCACCACTCACCAGACACTCCAAGAAAAGTGTACACCATCCACCTCCCTGGTGCAGGATCTGGGAGTGCCACACTCTGGAGCTGCTCCCACAGCTAAACTCCGTGGCTGGTGGAGTCCCAGAGGAGCTACACAGGGTCACTTCCTACAAAGATGAACAACAATAGAGTGATCCCGCTGGGGTCTAATCTTGAAGAGACACCTCCCCAACTCTGAGGACGGCCAGAGGCAATGGTGAAAAACAATCACAGGGGGAATCAACAGAAAAACTCTGGTGATATGAACAATCAGAGGAGAAAATTCTGAAAGCAACCAGACGTAAGAAAACCATAACCTACAAAGGGAAGAACATTAGAATAACTGCAAATCTTTCTGCTGCAACCTTTCAAGCTAGAAGAGGGTTGTCATCAACTTTTAATCCCCTAAAACAAAATAACTTTCAACCCAGGATCCTGTATTCAGCTAAACTGAGTTTCATTTATGATGGAGAAATTAAATACTTTAATGACATCCACATGTTGAAGAAATTTGCCATAACTAAACCAGCTCTCCAGGATATTCT
>CAUYRH010070114.1:0-25033 GCA_963574655.1 Perodicticus potto
TTATGGAGGATAGGTCTGAGAATATCCTGGAGAGCTGGTTTAGTTATGGCAAATTTCTTCAACATGTGAATGTCATTAAAGTATTTAATTTCTTCATCATAAATGAAACTCAGTTTAGCTGGATACAGGATCCTGGGTTGAAAGTTATTTTGTTTTAGGAGATTAAAAGTTGATGACCACCCTCTTCTAGCTTGAAAGGTTTCAGCAGAGAGATCTGCAGTCATTCTAATATTCTTCCTCTTGTAGGTTATGGTTTTCTTCCATCTGGCTGCTTTCACAATTTTCTCCTTCATACTAACTTTAGTGAAGTTAATTATGATGTGTTTGGGGGTTGTCTTATTTGGGTTGAGTCGTGCTGGGGTTCTAAAACTGTTTGCTACCTGCATTTCAAAATCTCTTGGCATATCTGGAAAGTTCGTCTTCATAATCTCATGAAAAAGGGCCTCTGTGCTTTGTGAAGCAACTTCATTGCCTTCAGGAATTCCTAGAATGTGAATATTAGTTTTCTTCAAATTATCCCAAAGCTCTCTGAGAGAATGATCCACTTTTGAATTGCTCCTTGATTTTCTAATTCCAACTTTATCTCCATTCTATTAATCTTATTTGCAATCCAAACTCTGAATTCAATTTCTGACATCTCAGCCATTTGTCTATGAATAGGATCTTCAGTTATATCTGCTGTATCGTTCCTTGGGGGAGTTGATCTACTCTGGTTATTCATGTTACTGGAATTTTTCCACTGATTCCACTCCATGATTATTTTACACCATTTGGCTAGATGAGCAGATAAGGTGAAGTTGGGTTGGGGGTGGCTCCTGGAGTAGTGATTAACCAGCCCTTTACCCAAGAGCTATGACTGGTATCTGTACACCAGGACTTACTTGATGTGGTGGGGCAAAGTGGTTCTGTCTTGTTTTCAGCTGGTCTCTGTCCTACTCTAGTGAATTAGTTACTCTGGGTTGAAGTCTCAGCTGTGGAGAAATACTAGCAATTAAGTCACTCCGCCCTCCCCCAACGGGCAACAACTAGGAAAGGAAAATCAAACCTTCCCACAACCACACACCCAAGGTACCACTTTGGATAGTCCTCAGGTGATTGGTCCAGTCTGAATGATCTGAGTCAATTGTCCCAGACAGCACCCCCTCTCAAGTGAGGGAGTTCAAAAGGTCTCTGGCAACTAGATAGCAGGGGTCCACTGGCAGCTTGAGTATGAGTTGTTCTGGTACTCCATGGAATCAGAAGGACCCCCCTAGCAAATGAATTACTCTGGAAAGGTTGATGCAGCCTTCCCCACCTTGCACCTCTGTAACACCCAGTCAGTGGTAACCCCACAGGGCTATGATCCAGTTCCCTCCAATGAGCAGATGCTCCAGGGATTTGAGCCTGCCTGAGTCACAGAGAGATCTTATGTCTCCTCAACCAAGCCTCTGCACTCTGCCACCATCCGGCAGGGGAAGCTGAGTCCTGACAACCTCAGGTGGTTGATGGAAGCTGGGATGGTTCACTTAGTTCCAGCCCTGCCCCTGACTGATGTTGCTAACACTTATATTTGTGCAGAATTTGTGATTCTGTCCTCTCTATATTCCCCTGACAACCAGGCACCGTTTGAGTTCACAGAAACTGTGACTCAGCCCCGGTCTGTGCCGCTGCCCAGAGCTGGTGTTCCTGTTTCCCCTGCAGTCTGTGTTGTGGCGGGTACATTAGAGCTTACACTCAGCTTTTGGTTTCCCGCCTGCCTTTGTCTCAGTTATTATCCCTGAGGGCCAGGTATTTCTTAGGCTAACTAAAGCAGTCCTCTGGCTCAGCCCCACCCTGGGAGTATGCCGTCTCTGCACACGTGTCGTCAATACTCCGTTCTGCGGTGCTCTACCTGGTACTACCTCAGGCATACCCTTTGCTCACAAGGTCTGCATTACCATCCCAGATCTATTCTGCCAGTGTCTTCCACTTCCACCAGAGAAGATGCCTGGCTTTCTCCTGTTGCCCAGAGAGACAGAGAGTGTCCTTCCAAATTATCCCCAGGGGTGTGAGCCCTATTGTTCTTGCCACTGCCACTATTGCTCTGTGCCATGGGGCACTGCCTTTCTCTCTCTCATAGGGTTCCCTCAGCCTTAGTTCACGGTCTTCTCCTTACCCCATGCTGCAGAATCAGCACAGACCTGCAACAGCCCATGCCCTATCCACACCTCTCGAGAAAATGTCCAAGAATCCGGACTCCATGGGGGACAGGCTTCCAGACCTTGGGGTGAGAGTGGAGGGGAGTACTAGGAGTTCAGAATCATAGGTAGAGAATTTTTACAGTTTTATACAGTTTTATACCTGGCAGGAGAGTGCCATGGCACCCTAGTAGGGGAGGAGGTCCAGTTTTTAGAAGGTCTCTCCCGTGGGATAAAATGGGAGGACATTTGAACTCTGCTCACTTGTTTGTAGAAAGTATACTGCAAGCCTAGAAAAAAAAAAGAGAGATTTTCTTGTCTCCTGAGTGGGACTACAGGCACCTGGCACCACACCTGGCTAATTTTAGGGGTCTAGATCTTGCTCATGTTGTTCTCCAAACTGTGAGCTCCTCGGCCTACCAGAGTGCTAGGATTACAGGCATGAGCCACTGTGCCTGGCCTTTTTTTTTAAAAGACAAAGTGAGGCTAAGTCTCACTTTGTCACCCTTGGTAGAGTGTCATAGTATCATAGCAACCTCAAACTCTTGGTGTCAACTCTTGGCTTTCTTGCAAGCCGTTCTAATGGGGGAGCGTTCTCCCATCCGCTTGGCAATGGATTTTGTTTGTATCCTTGGGGTCGCAGCTTGCCTCAGCAGGGTTGATGTGTGTTCTTCAACCTTCATTCTTGGCTCAGCTCCAAACCATTACTTGCTAACCTTCTGTCCTTTAACTCTCCTTCTGGATAGAAGCCTCTGTGGAAAGCTGGCTCCAGTCGGCCATCTTGTCTCCACCCCCTAGTTTTTCTATTTTTAGTAGAGACCAGATCTTAGTTTGCTCAGGCTGTTTTCAAACTCCTGAGCTCATGCAATCTACCTGCCTCAGCCTCCCAGAGTGCTAGGATTACAGCTATGACACACCACAGCTGGCGTAACCTGTCCCTTTTACAGATAAAAAGGGATAGGTACAACTAACAGAATCCTTTTGCCCCATTTGTTGCTCTTCTTCCTTCTTTCTGCCTAGAAAGCAGCCATTGAGGCCTGGAGATACAACAGGTAATTGGTGACATGAAGTGACAAGCATGAGGCGAAAAGCCTGTATACTAAGAAAGGTAGCATCAAAAGACTGAAAGAGCCTGGTCCCTGTGCTGGACTGCTCAGCTCTGGCCTTCTCATTATGTAAGAAAAATAGAAGTCTTTCTTGCTAACATACTGTTACTTGCTTTTGAAACAGGTATCCACATGGCTCATGCCTATAATCCTAGCACTCTGGGAGGCCAAGGCAGGAAGATTGCCTGATCTCAGGGGTTCAAAACCAGCCTGACCAAGAGGGAGACCTTGTCTCTAAAAATAGCCAGGTGCTGTGGTGGGCACTTGTAGTCCCAACTACTTGGAAACCTATGGCAAGAAGATCTCTTGACACCAAGAGTTTGAGGTTGCTATGATACTATTACACTCTACCAAGGGTGACAAAGTGAGACTTAGCCTCACTTTGTCTTTAAAAAAAAAAAAAAGGCCAGGCACGGTGGCTCATGCCTGTAATCCTAGCACTCTGGTAGACCGAGGAGCTCACAGGTTGGAGACCAACCTGAGCAAGATCTAGACCCCTAAAATTAGCCAGGCGTGGTGCCAGGTGCCTGTGGTCCCACTCAGGAGGCAAGAAAATCTCTCTTTTTTTTTTCCAAGATCTCTTGACACCAAAGAGTTTGAGCTTCCTATGATACTATGACACTCTACCAAGGGTAACAAAGTGAGACTTACCCTCACTTTCTCTTAAAAAAAAAAAACAAAAAATGTCAGGCGAGGTGGCTCATGCCTGTAATCCCAGCACTTGGGAGGCTGAGGCGAGTGGATTGCCTGAGCTCACAGGTTCGAGACTAGCCTGAGCTAGAGTGAGACCTCATCTCTAAAAAAAAAAATAGCTGGGCATTGTGGTGGGTGGCTGCAGTCCCAGCTATTTGGGAGGCTGAGCCAAGAGAATAGTTTGAACCCAAGAGTTTGAGGTTGCTGTGAGCTATGATGCCACCACACTCTACCAAGGGTGACAAAGTGAGACTCTTGTCTCAAAAAAATAAATTAAGATGATTAAAAAAGAAAGAAATGGGCATTCTGTTATTTGCAACTAAACGCACACTAGTGAGGCTTTCATATTTTAAAATTATTTAAACACATCAGTGTCGAAGTGGGTTTATTTTAACATCAGGGGCTGCTTCTTGTACACAGAAACATCTCTTTATAGCTAATTGGGTTTTAGATTATTATATAATTATTTATTGAAGAAATACTTTTCTAAAGCTTTTAAGTTTAATTTAAAATAGTTTAGCTTACAGACATAATAGTTTAATAGCTTTTAAGTTTAATTTAAAATAGTTTAGCATTACAGACATAATAAGTGTTGTACTAGAGATCTATGCCAAGAGGAAGGAAAAGAAAACACTGTTTCATAGAGAAGCATTTGGTCTAGGCCTTGAAAAATGAGAAAATAAGATTTCAGGTGGAAAGACTAGCACAGAAAAGCAAAGGCATGAAAGAGTATAACATGTTAGGTGGGTATGAGAGGTGGGAGAGGAGAGATGGAACTGGAAAGTAAATTGAAGCCAAATTGGTTTTTGTTTCTGTTTCATTTTTTTTGAGACAGATTCTCCCTTTGTCACCCTGGGTAGAGTGTGGTGGCATCATCATAACTCACAGCAACCTCAGACTCCTGGGGTCAAGTGATCCTCCTACCTCAGCCTCTCCAGTAGCTGGGACTAGAGGCTCCTGCCACAACACCTAGCTAGTTTTACTATTTTAATAGATACAGGGTCTTGCTCTTGCTTAAGTTGGTCTCAAACTCTCCTGAGCTCAAGCAATTTGTTTGTCTCAGCCTCCCAATCCTAGCCTCCCTGCTAGGATTACAGGTGTGAGCTACTGTGCCCACCCAAGGCCAAATTGTTTAAAGTCCTATCCTATAGAAAACTGGAAGTCTTAGAATTTTTATATCATGAGTATTTTAGAAAGATGCTCTGTGGCTATGAGAAAAGGATTGGAGGAGACCACAGTAGAGGGGCTATTTGGAGACTACTGCTGCATAATTAATGAGCGAGGATAGGGGCCTGAGAAAAGTGAAGACCCTCCACTGCAGAGGCTGCAGAGGACCCCCAGGCCAGGGGACCAGTGGAAGACGAAGCAGAGGCTCAGTGTCCACAGTTGGAGTTGAGGGGAAGTCATGTCTGTAATGGAAAGGGGTCCAGTGTTCCTTAGAAGCATCACCAAGGCTATTGAGGACTGTTTGCTAACCGCCGCAGGCTACAACTTCAGAAGCCAGTACAGCACATAGAGAACAGGGGGGCATGGGCACAGAGAAGGCAGAGGAGCCAGGCAGGGGACCCAGCTGAAGACCCTGGCTCTTCATGCCATGATGGAGAACCCTTCTTCTCATACACCTGGCTCGCCATGTTAGAAGCAGCAGAAAGAGGGGAGGTTAACTGAGAGTTGTAATATATTTATCCAAGAGAAACTGGACATACCTAAAGGAATCATTTCAGTTATCAGCATTACCATTCTTTTTTTTTTTTTTTAGGCAGTCTCACTATGTTGCCCTTGGTAGAGTGCCATGGTGTCACAGCTCACACCAACCTCAAACTCTTGGGCTTAAGCAATTCTCTTGTCTCAGCTGCCCAAGTAGCTGGGACTATAGGGCCCGCCACAACCGCCTAGCTATTTACTTGTTGCAGTTGTCATTGTTGTTTTAGCTGGCCCAGGCTGGATTCGAACCCACCAGCCTCAGTGTATGTGGCTGGTGCCCTAACCACTGAGCTACGGGTGCCGCCCAAGCATTACCATTCTTCACAGCAGATAGTTCCTACCATCACCATCATACCAGGTGAGTGGGTGCTCAAAAGGGGACCCAATCATTTATGAACAAAATAAGAGGAAAATCTACTTTATCTGAAAAATGAAGTTGTAGCACAAGTTAAATTATGCAACTCACAGAAAAAGAAGAGCTGGAGATGTCCAGGGAAGACACTCAAATGGCTCTTGATTGTTAATTCATCTAATCATCATCTAGTTCTTCAACACCAGGAAAAGAAGATAACAATATTCCAGGCCCTGGAAGACTCGGCTCAGCACCCATAGCAGTGGGTTACGGCACCAGCCACATACACCAAGGCTGGCAGGTTCGAACCTGGCCCAGGCCAGCTAAACAACAATGACAACTGCAACAAAAAATAGCCAGGTGTTGGGGCAGGCGTCTGTAGTCCCAGGTACTTGGTAGGCTGAGGCAAGAGAATCTCTTAAGCCCAAGAGTTTGAGGTTGCTGTGAGCTGTGACGCCATAGCACTCTACCAAGGGTGACATAGTAAGACTCTGTCTCAAAAAAAAAAAAAAAAAGAAAGAAAGAAAAGAAACAAACTAGGCATTTGTTTTATATATCAGTCTCTTTAGCGTATAGCTGGTGTTAGTCTTCATAAGCAGAATAAATGCTGGGCAGCTTCTTGCCTGAAAGACTGAGGACCAGACCTTGGACTCAGGCAAATTCTCACTCTGGTGATCCCTGGGCCGGTTTCTTCTGGCAACACTGCTACCTTCCTATCCCATCCCTTTAATCAGTGTCATGTCACACTGCCAACTCTGACATCTACTGAGAATGGACAAATAACCTCGCAGAACTAGCACACAGTCCAGCCAAGTGCACATATTTCCTCTGAACTCCTGTGCTTGCCCCGTGACATACGTTAGGTATTTTGGCCGAGTTGTCCCTTCAATGACTCATCCCTGAACTGCTTCCAATCACCTATTCCACTTCACTCTGATCCATGCAAAGTTCTGGCTGCCAATTTTTATATTCCTTCTATTTATTTCTCCACTGTTCCAAATGGATTCGACCTCAAAAAGCCTTGGGTGACACCTTTCCAATTTCAGCCAGTTTCCCTCTGTCCCCGCCCAGAATAGAAAGGGCTGCTCTCCTGCTGGGCCTGCTCTGGCCTTGCAGACGGGACTTAGAACCACAGACCCAACCAGGGCACACTCACCATATCAGAAGATGGTCAAATTGTTTCAACTAAGCAAGATTCAGCATTAGATGTGATGGTCCCAGGACTTTCCAGAACCTTTGGGTAGGCTCTGACTCAGGGATGTGAGATCAGCACACTATACAAAAACACGTTCAGAAGGACTGCTGCTTTCCCAGGGAGGCTTTGAGAAATAGTGACTTCAGTAAGTAGCATCTGTGAGCTGACGCTGCTCCTGCTGCAGTGATTACAGAATGGCCAGAATTGCACTGGGGCTGCCGTGGCTCCAGCTCACAGCCATGTCCCACCAGCTGCACATGTTCCCTGTTCATTACATACTATTTTGGGGTGCATATTGGAGCCAGGCCAGCCTGAGTTTGAATATTCTCTCAGCTATGAAATGACAACAGTGATTACACCTCCCTTACAGGCAAACAGCATAACAATGAACAGCATGCACATAGCCAGACACACAGCAGACACTAATCAATGCGAATTCTGATCCCTTTTCCTGAGAGTCTGATTCCAGCCTGAAGCTCCAGGATCCTAAAGGAGGTGTGCTTCACCGAGGGATCCTCTGTACTGGGTCATCCTTGTGCTCCAGGGGAAAGTCATAGCTTGAATCTGACTCGGGGCTCTTCCTTTAGAGCATGATTGGATAGGCTTCTGGGACAAAGTGATGTTGAGAAGATGTTTACTCCTTGGCTTTCGAACTTCAGTGAACGTGGGAATCATTTAGGGAGTTTATTCAAAATAGATGCCCAGGTCCCTCCCCAGACTGACTGCTATTAAAATGTATAGGAGGGGCTCGGCGCCTGTGGCTCAGCGGGCTAAGGCGCCAGCCACGTACATCTGAGCTTGCGGGTTCGAATCCAGCCCGGGCCTGCCAAACAACAATGACGGCTGCAACCAAAAAAAAAAAATGGCCAGGCATTGTGGCAGGCACCTGTAGTCCCAGCTACTTGGGAGGCAGAGACAAGAGACTCGCTTGAGCCCAGGAATTGGAGGTTGCTGTGAGCTGTGATGCTACAGCACTCTATCCAAGGTAACAGCTTGAGGCTCTGTCTTAAAAAAAAAAAAAAAAAATGTATAGGAGGCCAGTTGTTCTGGACTAGGCTCCAGCATTAGGCCCGACAAACCAAATCAGAGTGGATCACTCAAGCTTATGTTTTTTTTTTGTTTGTTTGTTTGGGGTTTTTTTGAGACAGGGCCTCAAGCTCTCACCCTGGATAGAGTGCTATAAATGGCATCACAGCTCACAGCAACCTCCAACTTCTAGGCTCAAGCGAGTCTCCTGTCTCCACCTCCCAAGTAGCTGGGACTACAGGTGCCCACCACAACACCCGGCCATTTTTTTGGTTGCAGCCATCATTGTTGTTTGGCGGGCCCAGCCTGGATTCGAACCCGCCAGCTCAGGTGTACGTGGCTGGCGCCTTAGCCCGTTGAGCCACAGGCGCCAAGCCTCAAGCTTTTGTTTTATACCACCAAGCCGAAACTAAGCTGTTTATCTGACCTTCCCAGAAATCAGAAGAGAGAGAGAATAGTCAAATCCCCAGTAGACAAGTTTTGCCTGGCGTGATAAGGAAGTCCCCTCTGCTTTAACCTTTACAAGGACGGTTTGAATTTGAAACCAAGTAATCCTCTTTTCATTCTCTGTTTCTGCTGTCCTCAGCCCTTTTCTGTCTCTAAAGTTTACCTTGCCCAATTCTAGGATCACAATTAAAATCCAGTTAAGAGTTTTAAACTACATTTGTTGTAATTTTGTCTTTTGACACTTCTAAGAGTTAAGATTCCCAGAAAATTATAAAGTGCATCAAGGTTTGAGAAGAACCACTGCCCTGTCTCGAAGTTCTTCCCTCCTCCTCCCTGACGTCACTACTCCAGGAAGACAGAGGGCAGGCTTGGCTGGGGTCTGGTTGCAGTCCAGGTGGGGGCTTGGTATAATAAAAAATATTTGGCCTTGACCTTGGTTCCTGGCACAGAGCCCTAAACCCTTTGCAATCTCCTGAGTTATATGAGTGTCTTTTATAGGCTCGGCGCCCATAGCACAGTGGTTATAACACCAGCCACATACACCGAGGGTGGTAGGTTTGAACCCGGCCCAGACCGGCTAAATAACTGCAACAAAAAAATAGCTGGGCTGTTGTGGTGGGCACCTGTAGTCCCAGCTACTTGGGAGGCTGAGACAAGAGAATCACTTAAGCCCAAGTGTTTGAAGTTACTGTGAGCTGTGACACCATAGCACTCTACTGAGGGCAACATAGTAAAACTCTGTCTCTAAAAACAATAGTAATAATAATACATAAAATCAAAAAACAAGTGTCTTGGGAGGTCTCATGAGGTGATCTTGAGGGCTCTTGATCTACTGGGGCCAGCAGCTTTTGAAAGCTCTGTAAGGGATTAGGAACTACCCCCAAATTTGGTGGCTTCAGGGATCCTGCTCAAAGCTTTAATGTGTGTATGAATCTCCTGGAGATCTTATTAAACTGAAGGTTCTGATTCAGGTCAAAAAAAAAAAAAAAAAGAGTGTCTTTTATATACCAATGAGTGATTCAAGGTGGGGGGTGCTAGATAACTTCAAGTTGTGCACTGATTGCCAGAAAACCAACCCAGTTATTGCTGCCCAGCCAGGTTCATCTGCCTGCTGCCCAAGAGGAAGCCAGTACCCACAGACAGCAGGGATTACTGCAGAGATCCGCTGGAACACAGTTCCTCGGGTAGGGGGTCTGAGACCAGATGAGTCTGCTTCTTGGTCTGAGTGGGTCAGTCACTAGAATGCAGGACCTTGAAGATATCTCAAAAACTACCCTAGGCTTCTAACAGGTAATGTTCTATACAGAGTAAGTATAGAAAGAATCTTTTTCTTTTTCTTTTCTTTTTTTTTTCTGAGACTTTCTCAAGCTGTCACCCTGGGTAGAGTGCTGTGGTGTCACAGCTCACAGCAACCTCAAACTCTTGGGCTTAAGCGATTCTCTTGCCTCAGCCTCCCAAGTAGCTGGGACTACAGGTGCCTGCCTCAAGGCCTGGCTATTTTTTTGGTTACAGTTGTCATTGTTGTTTGGCAAGGCCCAGGCTGTATTCGAACCTGCCAACTCCAGTGTATGGTGTACATGGCTGGAGCCCTAGCCACTGAGCTACAGGCGCCGAGCCTAGAAAGAATCTCTATAAAGGCTGGGCACTGTGGCTTACGGTGCTGTAATCCTAGCACTTTGGAAAGCCAAGGCAGGTGGATTGCTTGAGATTAGGCGTTCGAGACCAGCCTGAGCAAGAGTGAGACCCTGTCTCTAAAAAAAATAGCTGGGGTCAGACCCAGTAGCCCACACCTGTAATCCTAGTAATCCTAGCACTCTGGGAGGCTGACGTGGATGGATTTCTTGAGTTTAGGAATTTGACACCAGCCTGAGCAACAGTGAGACCCGGTCTATAAAAAAAAAAAATAGCCAGGGGCGGTGCCTGTGGCTCAAAGGAGTAGGGCGCCGGCCCCATGTGCCAGAGGTGGCGGGTTCAAACTCAGCCCTGGCCAAAAACAAAACAAAACAAAATAGCTCGCTGGGCTCAGTGGCTCAGGCCTGTAGTCCCAGCTCTATGGGGCCAAAGCTGGGGGATTGCTTGAGCTTACAAGTTTGAGACCAGCCTGAGGAAAAAGCAAGACCCTATCTCTACTAAAAATAGAAAAACTGTGGCAAGAGGATTGCTGAGCCTATATGTTAAAGGTTGCTGTGAGCTGTGATGCCATAGCATTCTACCCAGGGTGAGCTCTGTCTCAAAAAATAAATGAATAAATAAAAACTAAAAAATTAAAAATAAATTTAAAAAAATAGCTGAACATTATGGTGTGTGCCTATAGTCCCATCTACTTGAGAGGCTGAGGCAAGAGGATCACTTGAGCCCAAGAGTTTAAAGTTGCTATGGGCTGTGATGCCATGGCACTCCAACAAGGGCAACAGAGTAAGACTCTGTCTCACAAAATAAAAAAAAAGAAAGAAAGGGTGGCGCCTCTGGCTCAGTGAGCAGGGCGCCAGCCCCGTATACCAAGGGTGGCGGGTTCAAACCCAGCCCCGGCCAAACTGCAAAAAAAAAAAAAAAGAAAGAAAAGAAAGAAAGAAACGAATTTTTATAACAGGCTCAGCACCTGTAGCACAGTGGTTATGGTGCCAGACACATACACTGAGGCTGGCAGGTTTGAACCCGGCCCGGGCCAGCTAAAACAACAATGACAACCGCAACAAAAAATTAAATATATGTATTTTATTATTCTTCATTACATTATTCCCCCCCCCACCCCCCCCCCCCCCCCCCCCCCCCCCCCCCCGAAACACTATTAAGGGCAGTGCCTGTGGCTCAAGGAGTAGGGCACCAGACCCATATGCTGAGGGTGGTGGGTTCAAGCCCAGCCCTGGCCAAAAACTGCAACAACAACAAAGCAAAGCAAAACAAAACAAAAATCTAGTAGAGTGATTTAATTCTGCAGTAGCTGAAGTTTATAGAAAAAATGAAATTAAAATGTAGATTTGAGCAGGCAGAAGAAAAAATCAGCACATTTGAAGACAGGACAATTTAAAGTATTGAGTCTGAGGAAGAGAAGGAAAAAAAGATTTAAGAAAAGTGAACAGAGCCTAAGGGATCTGTGGGAAACTAGTAAAGAGACCAACGTGTGCATTTTAGGAATCCAAGCAGAAGAGAGAGAGCAAAAGGGGCAGAGAGATTATTTGAAGAAATTATGGCTAACACCTCCCCAAATTGATAAAAGATAAATATAAACAGTCAAGGAGCTTGATGAACTCTAAGATGAACCCAAAGAGCCCCAAGCTGAGACCCACCACAGTCAAACTTTGGAAAACTAAAGACAAAGAGAGTGTCTTGGAAAACAGTAAAGAGAAGTGATTTGGTATATACAATGGACCCTCAATAAGATTATCAGCGTATTTCTCATCAGAAACTTTGGAAGCTGATACAATTAAAGTGCTTTGGAGGCTGGTACAGTCCAAGTGCTGAAAGAAATGATTATATGGGGGCAGTGCCTGTGGCTCAAAGAGTAGGGCGCCAGCCCCATATACTGGAGGTGGCAGGTTCAAACCCGGCCCTGGCCAAAAACTGCAAATAAATTAAAAAAAAAAAGAAAAAAAGAGAAATGATTATATGAATCTCACTTCTGCTGGATATAGAATTCTTGGTTGCTGTTTTTTTTTTTTTTCTTTCATCACTTTTTCCAATTTTTGTTTTCTACATGATTTAAAGGACTAATACATTTGAAAAAAACAATTCTTCTCTAGAAGTTACTGCTATGGTTTGAATGTGTGCCTTGAAGTTCATGTGTTGGAAACTTAATCCCCAAGGCAACAGTGTTAAAGGTGGGACCTTTAAGAGGTGATTAGGTTGTTAGAGCTGTGCCAGTATGAATGGATTAATGCCATTATTGCAGGCATGGGTTAGTTACCAGGGGAGTTAGTTCCTGGTACAAGAATCAGGTTCCCCTTCTCGCTCTCTCTCACCCTGTCCTTGACCTTCTCTCGTGGCGTGACACATTAAGAAGGTCCTCTCCAGGTGCTGGCCCCTTGATCAGTGGACGTCTCAGCCTCTCAAACTGTGAGCCAAATAAATGTCTGTTCTTTATAAATTACCCAGTCTGTGGTATTCTGTTACAGCAGCAGAAATAGACTGGGACAGTTACTGTCATTGTAATTTTGGTTTGTAAATCTACATTTTGTTTTCTATGTAACTGTTAAGGTGTTACAACTTTAGGATGTTAAATGTAATCCTCATGGTAATCACAAGAAAAGGTATAGAACATACTCAAAAGGAAACGAATGCCATTGCAAAAAAATCAACTAAAGATAAAGACGATAGTCGTGCAGGAAATGAGGAGCAAAAAAGCTAAAAGATGTAAAGAAAATAAGGAGCTGGGTGACAGAAGTAAATCCCCTCTTTTAGTAGTTACTTTACCTTTAAATGGATTAAACTCCCCAATCAAAAGACAGAGGTTGGCAGAATGGATTAAAAAAACATGATACATCTACATGCCATCTACAGTCAACTCATTTTAGATCCAGAGACACAAACAGACTCAAAGTGAAAGGGATAGGAAAAGATTTTCCAATAAGAGCAACCAAAGGGGCCGTGGGTGGCTGTACTAAAAACAAAATAAACTTAAATTAGGAAAAGGTTACATGGGACAAAAAGGGGCAGTATATGTTCATAAAATGTTCAATACAGCTAGAAGAGATAACAACTATAAATATTTACATACCTAGTAACAGACTCCTCTGGCACTTGTACAACAGGGATGAATCTTGAGGACGTTCTGCTGAGTGAAATAAGCCTGTCACAAAAAGACAATAATGGGTTTGTGTGATTCCGCCTACATGAGGGACTTGGAGTAGTCACTCACAGAGACGGAAGGGAGAATGGAGGTTGCCAGGGGCTGGGAGTGGGGAATGGACAGTCACCGTTCTGAGAGAGAGTTGGTTTGGGGAGATAAGGGTGTTCTGGAGATGGATGGTGCTAACAGCTGTGCAACGTAGATCTACTTCGTGCTTAGGGACTGTACACTTAAAAACGATTAAGATGGTAAATTTGATGTTGTATGCATTTCCTCACAATAAAAAACCTTTTATTAAAAAAAGAAAAACACCGCCTTCCAGTGCTGCCTCCTTGGCGACACGTCCGCTAGCTGCCCCAGGCCACAGTGTTCAGAGACTAAGGGAGCCGGGAGGGACAGTCAGCTGTCAGCAACTGCAGGAAAGAGACCACAGACCCTAATCGGCAAGTCTCAGCACCAGGAGCAAAAGGCAAGCAGGCCTGCCCACGGGGGTGACCAGAGAGTGCATGTGCCAGGGCAGTGACAGTGTAGGCCTCTAGGAGCAGGTGCTGTCCTGGAAATCGTGGAGCAACGAGGGCCTCTGGATACCACAGGGTCGTGCCCTTTGGAGCAGGGCTCAATTGTCCTTTAAGCGGTGCCCCGTGCCCCACACTTGGTCTCTGCTCCTTCATCAGGATACCAGCTGCCTTTCCTGGGGAGACACTCAGATGTGGGCCCCTTTCTCACTGGGTCGTCTCAGCTGAAGCAGAGGCCTGATGTCCTAGTCTCCCAAGCTGCTATAACAAGTGACTTTAAGGGTGATGGCTTTAAACAGCACAGAGTTATTATCTTACAGTCCTGGGGTCAGGAGTCCAACACAGGTCTTGGAAGCTAAAATCAAGGGGTCAGCAGAGGTGCATGCCTTCTGCGGGCTTGAGGGGAGAATCCACGTCCCCTCTCTTCCCAGCTTCAAGTCCAGCAGTTTCCCTGGTTTGTGGCCCGTTCCTCCATCTGCAAAGGTGTCCCTCACTGCCCTTGCCTCCACTTATAAAGATTCTGTGATTACATTTGGGGGCCATCTGGACACCCCACAACCTTCCTTCATCTGTGCTTGACTCAGTCCCATCTGCGAAGTCCCCTTTGCCACGTGAGCAGCTAATCTACAGCTTCCCAGGAGTAGGATGTGGACATCTTTGGGGGACGTTTTCCTGCTTACCTTGCCTAAGAACTTCCCATTCCCCTGTGGGGCTTCCTAGATAGAGCAACTTAGTGGCAAAAAGACAACAAACAGAGTTTCCTGGGATGCATCATCAGGGACTAGTCATCAGGACTAGTCGGGTGTCACTTGCCTCCCTTATCACAATGTGCTGTTCCCAGGCGGGCTGAAGCCTCCACCCATCCCTTTCACCCCCCCCAAAGGGAGGCAAAGAGACACACACAGGTATCCAGGGAGTCCCAGCATCAGGGCACCTGCTCTGGGGTGGCTGGGAAGATTCAGGACAGTGAGTGTGGCCTGCTCAGAGCACAGCTGCCCCCCACTTCCCCTGGTCCTGCAAAGGCAGTCAGGGCATGTAGGAGCAGCCCTTGGCTCAAGGGGTCACGTGCCTGCCCCAGGTCAAGGTCTAGGTGGGTTGCAGTCATATCTGCCAGGGTTCTCCAGGGCTGTTCCTAGGAATCCCCATCTGGGCGTTAGCTCAAGACAGGCCAGGGAGGGGTGAGGTCACTTGTGCATCATAGGGTGGGGCCCCAGGGGGTGGCAACTGTCCCTGTGCAAAGAGAGAGTGAAACATAAGTCCACAGCACCAAGAGAAGCCTGCCCCACCCCTGTCCGAAAAGACCCCTTGAAGACTGCGGGGCTCAGCCCCACTCTGCAGGGGGCAGCCTCTCCCCGGGCTTTTTGGCCAGCCACATCTCCCCCTGGGTGAATTTCTTCATCTATATAAGATAAGGACCAAAACTCACACCCAGAATCCTTGTGGTCAGGGAGAAATGCCAAGCCCCTGGCACTTTGTGTTCCTGAATATTTATTTGTGTGATGGAACCAGAGCCCTGCCAGCCCAGCCTGTGGCCTTCTTGACCACCAGGACGCCTCACTTTATGGACAGGAAGCCAGCACCTGCTGTGCCCATACCGAGCACACGCACATGACCATGTAACTCCCCATGTTACACGCCAGAGTGTGTCCCCCAGATTCCTGCCTTGAGCCTGTGGCATTTGTCGAGGTGTCGTTCTGAGCAGACAGCGCACTCTGGATGATGCAGCAGCAGAGAGCACATTGCTGGCCCTGGATAGGGCAGCGGATGGGTGAGGGGGGCTGGTGGAGGCGGCCTATGGGCTGTCCAGGGCTCAGAGCGCCAGGCCTGCTCAGCCAGGTGCCACAGGGGCAGGGACCCACCCAGAGTTGTTTACTGCTCCAGCCACACATCAGGTGATGACATGCATTTGGATGGACTGAGGTTGGAGTGAGTGAGGGACTAAGAGCCCCACCCTGGACACAGCAGGAGGAGGCCTATAAAAGCTGTGCTAGTCCAGGCCTGATGCCTAGAGCTCTGGATGAGATGCCTGCTGCCTTCTCGCCCCAGCCCGTGATGAGGACCCTCCTGCCTTGGCTGTTGGCTCTGCTCCTGCTGGCATGGCCAGGTGAGCCAACAGGCATCCTTGCTCTGGGTTGCCTGGGACCTGGCTGTCCTCTGGAAAGCTTGGCCTGGCCTAGCTGGCTGGACCTCTACCATGCTGCTGCTCTGCCGGGGTAGCCTGGGTACAGAGGGGAGGGGCAGTACTGCCAGAGGCCCATGGCATGTGCACCTGGCTCTGCTCCCCACCCCCAAGCTGCCCGCACCTTTCTGCCTTCCTTACTCACCCAGAGGCAAGGTTGGGTCTGTTGCTGATTTTGTGCAGTCCTAAGCAGGGTGCCCCCCAGCCTCTGTTGGGCCAGGGATGCTATGAGGGAGGTGGGGACCAGGCACTGTCCGATGGCCTCAGAGCCTTGGCTTCCTAAACTGGGCACTGAGCCCCACGCACTTGTACACCTTTCCCAGACAGCAGCACCGAGCTATGAGTCTGAGCAACTTCCCCACATGGAGCCTGGGTGACCACGAGGGCAGAGGATGGGTGGAGGGCTTGGTGAGCTGGTGCTTTCCAGAGAGCAGGGTCCACACTGGTGAGGTTGAGGTGTGGCTGAGGCAGGGACTGAGGCTTGGTCTCTGACCACCAGCTGTGCCTCCCCCAGCCCAGGCACTGAGGTGTCATCAGTGCATCGCCACAGGGGATTGTCTGCAGCCCACATCTTGCCAAAACCACACCCGCTATTGCCTGACCACGTGGAGCAGTGAGTGTCTCCTCTCAGGGGCAGGGGGGCGGGTGGCACTGGGTGGAGCGCATTGACCTGGTATCTGGGCCTCAGCCAGTGGGCAGGAAGCAGCTGGGAGATTAGAGGGGTCTGGGGAGACCCTGCCTCTGGCACTTCAAGCAAATGCTGTGATTGCCTGGCCCTCCATCTCCTCCCTCCAAAATGACAGACGCCGCTGCCTTCATCCTAAGAGTGGACGAGCGAATTCATAAGCCGTTCCACAGTGTCGCACACAGGAAGCTCCCAGCTTAAATTGTTATAATTTCTGAAAGGAAGGTAAAGTCTGCTCAGAAATAAAGAGGGAGAAAAGTGAGGGAGTGGGCAAGAGCCTAGACCCTCGGCACAGGCTGAGCCCTGATTCTGGTCAGAGGCTGTCTTGACCCTCTTCACACACCAAGCAATGATCCTGGGCACAGGCCGAACCCTGACCGAGGTCACAGGCTGATCCCACTTGCCTCTTGCTGTGTGTCTTGATGGGAGAACCATGAGAGAGTCAGGCAGGGATTTTGAGGGGAACAGGAGTGAATTTCACAGGTCTCAATAAATAGCCCTCTGCCCTATGTTTTCCAGGTCCCCCAGGCCAGCAAACAATCGTTATAAAATCATGTGCTTATACCTGCCCTGGCTTCGAAGAAAGCCTGGCTTTCTCAAGGGCCTCCTGCTGCAACACCGATCTCTGCAACAGCGCAGCCAGTCACAGCACCAGCTGGGGGCTGCTGGCCCTCAGCATCTGGTGTGCCTACCTCTGCAGATAGTGGAGCTTGGCCCCAGCCATGCCTAAAACCTGAAAGATTAGGAGTCCGGAGCAGTGACACGTCATGCACTGATCTGTCTGTGGCCCTACACTCGGCCCCTCCTCTCTGGGCTCTGCCTTTGGAAGGATTCCAGGAGACACGGTGGGGCATTTGCTCGTGGTCCTGGCTGCTGTCCAGGGTCCCGCATTCTGATCGCTGCCCAGGCAGCTGGCCACCTGCTGGCCTCCAGCGGCTAGTGCAGTTAGATGGCCACAGCAGTAACGATGCCAAAGGCCCAAGCGGGCTCCTCTGAAAGTCCAGTCTTTGTTGTGGACCTTTATCTTTACCTGCTTTCCAAGGCTTGACCCTCCTGAGAACCTGGGGTTTTGCTTCACCACCTCAGGTGGCTGGGAGCCCCGAGGGGCGGACACTCACCTGCCTCCTCCTTGCCCAGCACTCAGACGTGCTGCTGTGAATTTTTCAAGACCACTGACTGATGGAAACTCTCTGGAGGGGCACCCTGTCTGGAGTGGAGGGGCGGGGCAGCTGTCTACATGAGAGGTCACCCTCAGAGTACCGTGTGGACACCTCCAGCTGGTACAGCTGCTGAAGAGCCCCCAGGGCCCTGAGGGCTCCCTTCCAGGCTGAAGCTCCGATGGCCACCAGAATCTCAAGTCCTACAAGCTCCGCTCCACTCTGGACTTGGAGGGCATCAGAAAGGCCAGGGGCTGGGCTCTGGCCACCTGGGAAACAGACCCCTACCCCTGCTGGCCCAGGCGCTGGTCTCTGACAGTTGTTACCCCTCATGAGGTATTAAAGTGCCCCTTGGAGTCATTGCCTTCAAACTGAGCATGCAGCTGGCTTTCTCCTCAGATCTGAAGTCCCCAAAGCAGCACCACCTCCTTGGAGGGCCTTGCAGACGAGCACTTGTGAACAGAGCAGCCTTCACTGACATTTCTCAGGAGGACATTGTGGGGTTCCCACATGTGAGACCCCTATTGCCTCCCCTCCTGGCCCCTCTCTCTCTGCCTGACACGCCTCCTTTCTCGGGGGGGACGTGTGCATGGGGCCCCCTCACTGTCTGCAGCCCTGGAGCTGGCTGGGCCCGGCGGGGGTCCCATCTGACCTAGGCATTTGTCAGGGCCACATTCTAACGAAGCTGGGGCTCTTCCTCAGCCTTGGCACACGAGGAGTGCAATCTTGGAGAAGGCTGGCGGCACCCACTGCAGCTGCCCTCACACATGCTATGGCTCAAGGGATTAAAGCGCCTTCTAAGCAGCACACGCTGGGAGCAGCTGGCTAGGTCTCAGCCTCCCGATAAGAACAGATACTTCTTCCACTGAGAGTCAGGTGGTTCTTGATCACAAGGACCAGTCACCTGGGCACTTCAAGTGTCTGGCAGTGGCCATGCATGGGAGTTGGGTGTGGGTGGCTGGGGAACAGGAACCAAATGCAAGTGTGGGCATAGCTGCTCCGCCAATGCTAATTAGTGGGTGGGGCGTCACTGACTTTGGCTACATGCAGGTATCCTTTGAATGCACCTCCTAGGGCCTGGGGCTCCTTAGGGGCACACCAGCAGTTTCCCCGGGGATGGGAGGTCATTAAAAGGGGCTTCCATGGAACCACCCAGCCCACCTGAGCAGGGAGGTGGAGGCCCACCTAGCCCGGACACAGACTAGTGGCCAGCACCCTCAGTCTGGACTGGTGCTTGGTAGGTGTCTCACAGGCCACGAAGTCCTAGCAGCCTGTGTCCCTAGCAGCCAGCTCAGGGTTGGAGTTGGAGGGTGCAGTGGGGTGCATGGTCAGTGTGAGAGCTTGCTAGGGGCTCCCCTGGGCCCCTCATGTCAACTCTTCCCATGCTCAGTAGGCTATCTCTGCCCTCAGTCCCAGGGGCCCAGGCATGATGACAGCATCACGATTCCCACCACCCAACTTCTCTCTGCACCGCAGGGGAGAGGCTGCCTCTGTCACCCTGGCATGCCCATTGTCACAGTAGTGGTAGCAGACCAGTGAGTGCAAACTGTGTGCCTTTCAGGGTTACTGGCTCAGAGCTCTTTTTAACAAATTGTACTAATTTAAATTTCTGAAGGAATATTGTATACTTATGACAAAGTCGACCCATACAGGTACCCCACGGGTTAAGGAGCAAACATCCCCCACACCTCTCATCTCTTTCACAAAACCCACCCATTCCACACGTTCATGTATTGGCTGTTGGTGAACCAAAGAGTCACTGTCCCAGTTCCCTGGAGCCCAGCAGGTGACAGAAAAAGACGGCTAGCACACACATCCTACTGTGAGTGCCTGGTGAGAGCAGCCGGATACAGACTACAGCTGAAGGTGACCCCACACCTGGGCCCGTGGAAGGCTTCTGAAGGAGGAGCTTCCGGTCTGGGCACATGTAGGCCAGGAGGGGTGGTGCGGCTGGAGCTCAGAGTGGGGGCGAGGGCGTCTGGTGGGGCGAGTGGGTCTGCACTCAGGGTTTGGGCCATTCTGGTTTCTGAGCTGGGGAGCGCAGCACTGGATCTGCCTTCTGTAGGAAGGGGAGGTCCGTAGGGTGAGCAGTGGTCTGAGGATGGCCACAGGGTGACCATCCAGCTGGTGACTGGGGGTCTCTCTGGGCCTAACAGCAGGTCCTGAGCATTTTGTCAGGATCTCAGGAAGCTGGTACTTTCCAATGGGCCTTTTGGTGCTGCCTCCATGGGGCCCAGCTCTGACCGTTTGTGTGTTCTTGCAAGGCAGACACAGGCAGAGCACCAGCCCGGCCCACCCTAGGAAGCAGCCCTTGTCCGAGGGCAGGGTTGAGGGAGGCATTCCAGGACTTCTTAAGGCCCAGGTGCAATCCAGCCCCTCACCTTGGCTCCCTTCGTCCCCATGTCCTGGGCCCAAATATTTCTCCCCCACCCCCTGAAGTTCTTGCCACAGGCTCTGCTTTATGTCGTCCATGGTGGGACCACGGCTGCCTGTTGTGTTTTTCCTATGCTCCATCTACTTTTTCCTATTATAAATACTGTAGACATAAATATGAGTGGCATCGTGGATTATTTCTTTTCAGTTTCTCAAATTGCGATGACTAGATCAAAGGCTAGGAACCGTTTAAAGCTCTGGACACATATTAGCTCAGGGCTTTCTGAAGGAATCCGCGGCCATCAGCAGTTTAGCTGGGAGCTTGTCACCTCCCAACAATTTTGTTTATCATTAGAAAACAAGATAAAACAACAAGAAGGCATATAAATATGCTGAGCTTCTAGGTATTTTATAAATGGTCCATTTTTACCTCTATGTACTAGAAGTCACTGTTTCCTATTCTTTTTCTATTATTTTTCCCCCATGACAACTTTAACAACTACTCCTGCTAATAATAATAATACTCCTGTATTATTAATGTGATTCTTCTTTGTCATTTTTTTTTTAGTTTCCCAAATATTTTTAAATTCATTTTTGCATAAAGTTGACATTTTTATCCTCAAATTTATCAAGCCTTTCCTTCTATACTCAGAAAGTCCTACCCCAAATAGAAGCAGGTCGTGTGGAGCTGAGCAGTTTCCACTGAACCCTTTCATCTGTCTGGGTTCTGAGTGCAGTGTCGTCATCACACTCGGTCAGACATCCGGGCAGAGATCCGCTGGTTACGCCAGGCGGGGGGTGCGGGGGGCTCGGCCTTCACGCTCCCTCCTCTCAGGCCCAGCCTTGTGTCCACAGTTCTAGCAAGACTGGAAACAGTGCGGAGACGTGTGTTTTTCTAACCAGAAGCAGGGCTTCTCTGTGACGGGTCCTGTGCAGGGTGTGTGTCTGCTTTTCTGTGCTCCAGATGCCAGGGCGTGGGGTGCGGCAGGCAGCTCTGCCCCTGCCCTGCCCAGGACGGCTCACAGCCCCTTGCATGACTGACCTTTCAGTCCCTTTTCAGATCTACGTGTTTGTGTGAAACGGAAACGAAGTACGTGCCCTTGGGATGAAAGGCTGAAATAGCCTCCGAAAGGGCAGAGGTAGGCGAGGAGAAAAGCTGAAAACCACACATTTTCAGAACAGATCCCAGCTGAAACGAGGACTGTAAATGTGGCAAACTGGCTCGTCAACACATCACTGTCCCCTTGATGGGACCTGACCACTATCCCCACATCTGGGTGGACGACATAACCCCATCCTTGGGAACCAGAGTAAGTCAAGGCTTAAAGTGCCACCTGCACTTTCTGCCCCTGGCCCTGACTGCAGACCCTTGCTGGACTTGGAGGCCAGATCCACGGGACAGCTGGGGAGAACTGGCAGAAAGGAGATTGTGCCAGCAACAGGGTTCCAGGGACCCTGTTTGTCTTGCCTTGGTGCTTCCAGGTGAAGCCTCTGGCCACCTCCTTCCAGATCACGTGTTTATGCCACCCAGCTACAGTCTCCCGTCGCTAGCCCGGAGCACCCAGGGAGAGAAGCTGGCCCCGACCTCAGGGAGCTCTCTGGAGCAGACCACTGGGTCATGTGCTGGTGCCGGAACACAGGCATTAGGGGTCAATGTCATGAGGAATGGCTCATGGAAAGGGCAGCAGGAGCACTGAAGGGAGACAAGCATGAGCCCCGGGACGCCAGGAAGGCTGCCCAGTGTCTCGTCACCCCTGCTCTGCTCCTCCCCCTCTTGCATCTAAGTCCTGGAAGCACCTGACTGACCATAGGAGGAGGGACTGGTCCTTTTCACTTCTGCAGAGGATGTGGTGGGAGGAGGGGTGCAGAGGCCAGGGGGCTGGAAACCACGGGGTCACACAGCAGCTAACTCAGCGTGGGAAGCGCAGCCTATGAAGGCGGGGACAGAGCCCTGTGCTGTGGTCGGGCATTCCCCTCTTTCTCTGGTTTCCTGAATGTCCTCAGTCTGGTCTCTTGAGGTCTTTGGGGGAGGTGCGATGTAGGGGGTGCAGTGAGGGGGTGGCAGGAACACCGTTGCTAGATGCTGTTCAGGTCCATGGGGCCCCTGCCACGCCTGCTAGTCAGGCTCTCACCTTTGCCATCATTTTCACCTCCTGCCGGCAGCCCCTCAGCCCTTGCCCTGTTCGCCTTAGCCCAGAGAAGCTTGTCTGGGACGGAGAGGGAGCGTGTTCCCCATCATCAGGGACAGGCCCCTGGGCTTCCCAGTGAGAGCTGCTTCCTCCACCCCAGGCCCAGCGCCGTCTTCAGAGGGGCCAGCTGGTGCTCATAGCTGGCTTGGAGCATGGCGCAACTATTCGTGGGTTTAGTAAAACTCAATAAAAAGCTAATTACCTTCCTGAAGGAGGCATTCTCCATGCAAACTGTGATGGGTGATTTTAAAGGTATTTTTAGTTTCTCTTTGCAGAAACTAGATTCCAAGTCCCATGGCAAAGTTCCATGGACACTGGGTTACTTGCCTCTAGAATGCTGGTCCCTGGGTGAAACCTAAACCTATATAGCAGAGAAGGGGCCAGAGTGGTGGCTGAGACAGGTGGCTATCCCTAGAGCTCTCCTATGCAGACTTGCCACCGTGATCGGCCCAGGCCAGGAGGATGGGTGCCCTGAACGCTGGCCTTGGTGGCGACACCTCCTTTGCTCATGACCCACATGGTCATGACTGTTCTGGAACTGCAAGGCCTCCACATGTCTGGATCCTGGGAGTGGAGCTCTTGCTCCCCAAACTGATGGCTGACTCATGAATACCTTCATCCTCCTGCCACAGTCTTGCTCCTTCTGGAATCTTCTGGGTGACCAGGCCAGTTCCAGCCTCATCCCCATGGTAGAGAGCTGTGCTGGCGCCATCTTGCAGGCCCTGGGTTGGTCCTTCCGGCTGCACCGGGCCTCAGCACCTTCTGTAAGGACAGACTGAGAATTCTAGGTCATGAGCAACGGAGCAAGTTCTTTCCTGCCTCATCTTCTCAAGGACACACAATCTCATAGGAGATGACACCAAGCCTCACTGGGCATGGCTGGAAGGTGGCAGGGCTGTAAGTGCTGGGCGTCCAAGTGAGAGCCTTGGCGTGATCACCAGCAGCTCCCCTGGGTGCCGGGAGCACCTGAGAGCAGTCCTCAGGTGAATGTTGTAAGGACGGTGTCACCGAGCGGCATGTCTGGCAGTGACGGCTGCATTCTGGCAGCAGTGTTCTCTCAGGTGTGTGCGCGCAGGTCTTGTGATATGCCCCCGGGGCTGGTCTGTGGGATAGATGGGTCGGTCCTATTGGCACCTGCCCACGTGTAGGGCAGGGGGTTCCCTGGGGGTGTTAACAGCCACGGTTAACCTGAATGGCCATTTCCTGCAGGCTGCTGCTGGTCAGGCCCTAACAAGGTTGGATGAGCCACTGCTGACATCTGGAGGTTGTTTATTCCCTTCCAAGGCTACTGTCAGAGATAAGCTGGGGAACTGGACTCCGGTACCAGTCAAGGACACAGGGCTCTCTGTGCACCCAGTGAAGTGTTGACTAACTATAAATCGAATCTAGAGTAAAAATGCTTTGAAGATAGAACACTTTAAGATAGGAGGATGTTGTGTGACTTTGTAACCTATGAGGGGGAGTCTGTTTAGCGTGTACTGTGATGGTTCATAACATTGTTAATAACATTAATTGATGGTTACTTACTGTGAGGGTGAGATTAAAAAGCAACAACGGGAAAAAGGGCAGAGCGGTTCTTTGGGGAGATATCCCTGCTGCTCACTAGAATTGCTGGCTCTTCTGTAAATAGAAGTGAAACTGTTGATCTCCCATCTGCTTCTCCGTTCACTGGCTTGGGTGACAGATAGACAGACTCCGTGGTCTGCAACAGGGGCTCCTTATTTCAGCAGAGTCCTGACAATGCAGAGACCTCTGGTCACTGTGGCCCTGCACATGGCGCCTGCTAAAGGTCTCAGGATGTGGGTGCCCTGAGGCCGCCGCTGCAGGCGTGGACATCAGAGGCCTCATTTCAGCCGAACTTTGCCCATTCGGCTGAGTGTCCTGCAGGCTCCTGAGCTAGCGGGGCAGAGCCCACTGAATTCCAGTCCTGGGGTCTCATTGGCAGCTTCTAGCCCCTGCTTGGCACAGCCCCTCTGTCCTGCCCCCAACTAGCAGCACCACCTCCCGCCATTGGAGAAAGCCCAGAAGCACAGGCCCCGGGTCACAGAGGAAAAAGCTGTGTCCCTTGGGGGCATTCTGCCACCCTGTGTCTATGGGCAGAGCTCCTGATTCTCTGGGCCTCCACCTTCCTATTAATAAAGTGGGATAAGGATGGGAGTGATGGGGGTGGGAAGGGTGGGGTAAAAACTTACCTACTGGCTGAGCACAATGGCTCACGCCTGTAATCCCAGCATTCTGAGAGACAGAGGCAAGAGAGTCTTCTAGCTCAGAAATTCAAGACCAGCCTGAGCAAGACTGAGACCCTGTCTCTACCAAAAATAGAAAAACAAGCTGAGCATTGTGGCGAGCACCTGTAGTCCCAGCTACTCGGGAGACTGAGATAAGAGAATCGCTTGAGCCCAGGAGTTTGAGGTCGCTGTGAGCTGTGACGCCACGGCACTCTAGCCAGGGTGACAGAGGGACTCTGTCT
>CAUYRH010070117.1:0-11007 GCA_963574655.1 Perodicticus potto
TGCTGGGGTTGTGAAACTGTCTGCTATCTGAAGTTCTGTATCTCTTGCAATGTTTGGGAAATTCTCCTCCAAAATCTCTTGGAGTAGAGCCTTTGTACCTTTAGGACCATCCTCTTCTCCTTCAGGAATTCCTATAAGATGAATGTTTGATTTATTGGAGTGATCCCACAACTCTCTCAGGGAATGATCAGTTTTTGCTGTCTCTTTGTGTGTTTGGGAGTGTTCAAAAGTTTTGTCTTCAGTTTCAGAGATCCTTTCTTCTGCCTGGTCAACTCTATTACTGAGGATTCTACTGTATTTTGGAGCTCCTCAACTTTTTCATTTCCTTCAGCTCTGCTATTTCTTTTCGCAGTAGGTCCCTAGCTTTGGTGACATGAGCTTTGAATTTATTAATTTCTTGAGACAACTTTAGAACTACTCTTTGGAATTCAATTTCTATCTTTTCTTCCTTTCTATTCATCTTATTTGCCATCAATATTCTGAATTCAATTTCTGACATTGCTGCCAATTGTCTATGCATGGTATCTTCAGTTGTATCTTCTCTGTCATTTTTTTGGGGGGGGAGGGGTTGATCTACTCTGGTTATTCATGTTGACAGAGTTCTTCTTTTGGGTCTGCACCATGTTTATTTTCTACCATTTGGTCATTAGAATTGGTAAGATGAGATTGAATTGGGGTTTCCTTTAGTAGAGATAGCCCCTTACCAAAGTGCTAGGCTTTGTAATTGTGGCTTATTTCCTACAACCTTACAAAGGCCCCTTTCATAGTTTTAGCTGGAGACTCTGAGGATTGACTTGGTGAGATAGTGCAAGCTAGCTCTGTTTTGATATCAGCCAACCTCTACCCTATCCTAAGAAACCACAGTATTAGGTTTAAATCTTGACTGTGAAGAGATACACACAGCTGTGGTGCCCAGCCCCCACCCTTCAGTTCTTTTCTGCTACGAAATTCGAAGGTCAACCTCAGAATGTCCCTTGAGTGGACAGCCCCAGACACAAGTTCCAATCAAATTGTCTCAGGCAGTGCAAACCCTGCCCAACAGAGATGGATTCAAAGGCTTCCAACAGCACAATTGGAGCTAGAGATCCACATTCCCTCCTGCCAGACTCAGTCCACATTGTTGTCCGCCTCTCTGCTCACCGGCCCAGCAGGAGCCTGGGGCCACGTCCCCACTCACTGTTCTTAATCCACCTCCAGCTAGCCACTGCTTGCCAGGCCAGTTATAGTCAGGGGACCACGTCCCTGCCTACCAGTCTCAGTCCACTGTCTGGCAAGCCTCTGTTTGCAGGCTCTATTGGAGCCAGGGCACTGGGGTCTGCCCTCTGGTCTCAGTCCACACACGGCTAGTCTCTGCTCATCAGACCCGTTGGAGTCAGGGGACCATGCCCCCACCTGTCAGTCTCAGTCCACACATAGCTAGCCTCTGCTTTCCAGACCAGTTGGAGTCAGGGGGCTACGCCTCCTGCCTGCCAGTTTTAGTCCACTGCCTGGCAAGCCTCTGTTTTCAGGCTCTGTTAGAGTCAAGGACACTGCACTCCACCCGCAGGTCTCAATCCTCACCTGTTAAGCCTCTGTTCACCATCCCTGCTGGAGACAGTGGACCACACCCTAGCCCTCAGGTTTTTGTTCACACCATGTAAGCCACTGCTTGAGGGTTCTATTGGAATCAGTGGCCCATGCCCTTGCTCTCAGATGGCAGTCTACGCCTATCAAGCCTCTGCTTGCAAGCCCAGCAGGGGCTGGGAACCATCCCTGTATGCCGAACTCAGTCCACATGGGGCAACCACTGTCCCACTGTGGGTGCTGTCATAGCTGGGGATTCTGCACCCCATCCCACCACATGCAGCCTGAACTGAACACTACCACTGGCCAGGCATAGTCATAAGCAGGGGGCTACTCCTCCACCTGCTGAGGGTCTCTTTCTTCCCTGTTAGTCTCAGAATTGTCCTGATGGTTGGCAGTCCACACTATGCCCAGTTCTCTCAGGACAAGACCAAACATTCTGTGCACTGCAGGGTGTAGAACTTCAGGCTGCCATGCCATAGGGAAAGGGTGGACTGGGAGTTTGGACTTGTGGGGAAAATATCTGTTCAATTTTAGGCCTGGTGGGGTGATGTCTAGGTTCATAAGTGGGACCTCCCAGGAGAAAGAGACTTAGAGTTTAATGGCTCTCTCTAGTAAGGTGAAATAAGAGATTTTTTTGTTCCCTGTTCATTGGCAGATACCCTGCAGCAGGCCCCCTGCTTGGGGGAGGGGTCTCCCAACCTCTAGTCCAGGGGTCCTCAAACTATGGCCTGTGGGCCACATGTGGCCCACTGAGGACATTTATCCAGCCTGCCAGGTGTTTTTGCCACCACTGCATGTCCTGCTTAGCAGCTGACTTGTCCCTGGCCTGCAGTGCACATGTGTGGAATGTGCACTGCACTCTCTGACTCCCCTCCTTCTCTCTATCTCTCGACTCCTCCTCTCAGTCTGGGGTGTGATAGGGAGAGTCACGAGGTTGCCTGTGCAGAGCCTGTTGCTGTCTGAGGACCGAGCTAAGAACAGTTAGGATTTTTTTTTTAAGTTAGAAGGTCTATTTTTTTGTTTTTATTTTGCAGTTAGTAGGGCCTTTTTTTGCCATTAAGGGGGGCTTTTTTTCCCCTGAAGTTAGGAGGTCTTTGTGCAGTGTGCATAGGAATTTCTTCATAGTTTTTTTTTAAACTATAGTTTGACCCTCCAATGGTCTGAGGGACAGTGAACTGGCCCCCTATTTAAAAAGTCTGAGGACCCCTGCTTTAGTCCATAGGCTTTGTACCTGTAATTTGTTTTCTTGAATGCTATTCCTTGGAGTTACAGCTTGCTGAACTTCTTTCTTGGCTTGGCTCCCCATCATTGCTTCACAGAGTCTGATTCCATCCAGTTTTTCTTCCTCTGCTCAGGAGCCTGTGCCAAGGGTTGCTACCAGTCAGCCATCTTCCCAGAATCCTCCCTCAGTTTATGTTTTTAATAGGCTTATCAAAGATCAAATGAGGATAAGTGTCTGGGTTCATCTCTTAGTTCTCTATTCTGTTCCATATATCTGCCTCTCTATTTTTGTGCCAGTACCATGCTGTTTTGATCGCTATAGATTTATAATATAGTTGAAAGCCTGGTAGTGTGATTCCTCCTGATTTGTTTTTATTTCTGAGTAATGTTTTGGCTATTCGAGGTTTTTTCTGGTTCCATATAAAATGAAGCACTATTTTTCCAGTTCTTTAAAGTATGATAGTGGTGCTTTAACAGGGATTGCATTAAATTTGTATATTGTTTTGAATAGTATGGACAATTTAACAATGTTGATTCTTCCTAGCCACGAGCATAGTATGTTTTCCCATTTGTTAACATCTTTACCTATTTCTTTTCTCAGAGTTTCATAGTTCTCTTTATAGAGATCTTTCATGTCCTTTGTTGGGTAAATTCCCAAATATTTCATCTTTTTTTGGCACTACAGTAAAAGGTATTAGAGTTCTTGACTATTTTTTCAGCTTGACTATTGTTAGTATATATAAATGCAACCGATTTGTAAGTATTGATTTTGTATCCTGAAATGCTGCTGTATTTCTTGATCACTTCTAAGACTTTTGTAGTTGAGTCCTTGGGCTTTTCCACGTATAAAATCTTATCATCAGCAAAGAGTAAAATTTTGATTGCCTCTGACCCCATGTGGATACCCTTGATCACCTTCTCTTGCCTGATTGTGATGGCTAAGACTTCCATTACAATGTTAAAAAGTAGTGGAGACAATGGGCAACCTTGCCTGGTTCTTGGTGTGAGTGGAAATGTTTTCAATTTTACTCCATTCAATACTATATTGGCTGTGGGTTTGCTGTAGATGGCCTCTATAAGTTTAAGAAATGTTCCTTGTATACCTATTTTCTTAAGTGTTCTGATCATGAAAGGATGCTGGATATTATCAGAAGCTTTATCTGTATCAATTGAGAGAATCATGTGGTCTTTATTTTTTATGCAGTGCCATTTAAACCCTCTGCAGTACCTCTTTCTATCTGAATGGAGTATTCATAAAATAGGGTGTGCCCATAGCAAAGGAGGGAAATGTAGAACTTTTAAAGATCCCCAATTTTCTGCATTTGACTCCTGTAGTGATTAAAAAGCATTGTGAGCTCTTAAAGATTTTTTCACTGAATAGAAAGCTACACTGGACAGTGGTGAGAAATGTGAAAGGCATTTTCTAATTGAAATTCACATTGCTGGTTATGTTTCATCAGGACCATATGTTTGAAACCCCAAAGCAAAAGTAGCAACCTTAAGGGTTAAACTTTCCCATTTAAACTTAGATGACCATGCAAGGAAGAAACTTACTACACTTGTCTGAGAGTGATACTGTAAGACCACAGATGTGCTTACCATCAAAACAGACAGGTGCCCTTTAAAGAGACTGAATTATGATTATGCAGTGTATCTACTAACAGTTTTATATCATGAGTCTTGGAAAACTGAAGAATTGGAAAAAAATAACACTGAAGCAGATATGGAAGAGTATATATGGGAAAATAGCTCCTTAGAAAAAAATATCACGGAAACACTTCTGTAGATTAAAGCTGCTGATAAGAGTACAGAAGTAAATAAAGAAGAGCTCCTCGGTACTAAAGAAGTTGAAGATTACAAAAACTGTCTTGTTAGTCTTAAGAATGGTGGGGGGAATGAAAATTCCCTTTCTCAGTGCAAGGAATCAGTAAAGAGACTATTAAATTTGACATGAATCATGAAGTAAAAAAAAAAAACAAAAAACAACCACTTACTTCATGATAGACTTTAAATTTTCTACTTTTAAAATTTAACAATGTTGTCAAGGATATCAGGAGATCTCATTTAGCATTTATACTTAGCCATTATCAGTTTCTACTTAGTCACCTCCTCTACTTTCTATTGAAAACATTCATCCAGTGAAATCTCCATTAAGTGAAATCAAAACTTTTTAAAATCTAATTTTGAAAAACAAAACTCAAAAGACATTGAGATATTCAAAGTTCAATGAAGCTCAGGGATCTACTTATCATGTAAATGCTATGATTACTTGAGAGTCAACTGCCCAGATGACTTCAAAGCTGAGCCTCACACAGAATGGGGAAAATCCATGTTGTCTAGTGGGCACACCCTGCTACGGATGCCAGTCATCGTGCCTGATTAATCTATAGCCTCAAGGGGAAGAAAAGCCTGTGCTTGGTTCCAAGTAAATGGAGTTTCCTTGCCCCCTGTTCATAACTGATTGGACTAGAGCTGGTATATGAACTAAGGGCAGACAATGAACAGGCTGGTTGATTACAGGTTGATACTTAGCAAAGGGCGTTATTAGGCAAAGGTGATTTGGCCTAAGCTTAGTGATGTCGTTTTAATAAAATGACTTCCTTTCCTTTGGTAGATACCCAGCAGTGAGACTTCTGATATAATGGTAACTGTTCCCCACACTGTTTTCCATAAAGGTTGTACTAATTTGCTGTCCCACCAACAGCTATATGACAGAATACTACTTGGCCATAAAAAGGAATTAATTAATGCCTTTTCAGTAATTTGGATGGAATTGGAGACCATTATCCTATGTAAAATGTCTCAAGAATGGAAAAACAATCACTACATGTACTCTCTAGTAATTGAGAACTAATTCACCTGCACACACAGGCACAGACAGAAGGAAAAGGCATCGGAAATTAAGAAGGGAGGGGGCGGGGTAGAAACCTGCCTCCCAGGTACAATGAGCACTATTTGGGTATGAGCACACCAATAGCCCTGACTAAGCATTATGAAAGCCACCAATATAAAAAGAACATTAGTACAGCCTTAATATTTTAAAATCGTTTAAAAAGAAAGAAACACACACACACAAATAAATAAAAAGAAGAAGAAGCTGGAAAGGCCATGAGGGCCCATGTAACCCCAAATCAGGAACAGATGGCTGTAATTAAGCAGAAGGGTGGGCTGAAAAAATACATGTCGTAGAGAGTGGAGTGTGCCTTTGTAGCAGGATGTATAGACACACCATAACCCAGGTAGAGAGTTGTGACAACAGCTGGGTCGGAGACTGAAGATCTGGGGCTCCCACGGCGCAAGGCCTAGAGCAGCCCCAGGCCAAGGCTCCAAACCCCCTGCTCCAGATTTCAGCAGGGCCCTGCTTACCTCCTTACTCACCTGGCCTTGCTTCAGGCAGCTTCTGTGTGTATGAAGAGGGTGAGAAAAGAGCAAGGAGAATGAACAAAGGAAGCCTAGGTTGGAGCCAGCTGCTGGGTAGCACAGGACCCACCAGTGGCTGAGCATAGTGACCAGCAAGTGAGCGCAGAGCGAGGTTGCAGACGCCGATCGCCCCACGCTCTTCCTCCTCACACTGCGGGGCACAGCTTGCCCCAAAGGCCTAGCAAGGCCACTGCTCTGAGAGCTACTGACTGAGAAAAAGTCCATGTTTTTATAAATATTTCCAACAAGAATTGGGAAAAAGACTTATGGTTAGGGCGATTGTATAATTCATCATTCGGGCTGAATAATTCGGAGAGTGAAAGGGAATGCTATTAATAATTATACGGCAGAAGCAGGTAGAAACAAACTGTCCCAGGTCAACTACCTAGACATAATGCTTACTAAAGTAGCCTTCTACTAACCTAGGACATAATGCTTACTAAAGTAGCCTTCTACTAACCAGAAAGCAGAAAAGTCTCATCTTCTGGTCATATCAATGGTTTCCTATCTTTTTTTTTTTTAATTGAACAATATACAACCCTAGGTTTAATTCTGGGATTTTGATTTCCCAATGCCCCCGCCCCCCATTAAAAAAAAAGAAGGGTCTGTAAATATTTAGAAGAAAGAAATGGCAACATTTACTGTTATTACAAGAAGTACAGAATTTAGTGCTGCCCGAATGCCTTTGTGGGACCCTCACAACACTAATTACTCCCCTTGTGGCTAGTCTGCTAAATTGACTGTTATATGTAGCATGGCTTCATCAGCCCCAATAATCTTTCTACCTACACATTCAGTATAGAAAATAACCGCAGCCAAAACAAATAAAATTCTCTTTTCTCAGCCCTTATGTAGAAGGACTACTCTCTTTTTAGAACAGGTAAGCAGCCTTCCAGTTATAAGGCGTTCATTCTGATGACCGAAGTGCAACCTCAATGTCAGCTAAAAGTACTATCCTCTCTGTACCTTTGTTTTCTAATCTTTAATGTAGTGTAATAGATACCTCACAAAAGACTGTTTTCATTATACGATAAAGTATGCAAAAGTATTTTGTATATGTAAGAAATTATTTAAGTATAAATAGCAATTTAAGGGCAGGTAATAAGAAGACTTTATCAAATAGAGGCAAACTGGTTCCGCGCCGTAGCTCAGTGCTTGTGGCGTGGGTGGTATGTCGGGCGTTGTGGCGGGCTCCTATAGTCCCAGCTACTAGGGAGGCTGAGGCAAGAGAATCGCTTAAGCCCAGGAGGTTGAGGTTGCTGTGAGCTGTGACCCATGGCATATTACTCAAGGCAACATAGTGAGACTCTGTCTCAAAAAATAACAATAAAAATAAGGCTCGGTGCCTATGGCTCAGCAACTAGGACACCAGCCACATACATAGGAGCTGGTGGGTGGGAACCCAGCCCGGACCTGCCAAACAACAATGACAACTACAACCAAAAAATAGCCAGGCCTTGTGGTGGGTTCCTGTGGTCCCAGCTGCTGGGGAGGCTGAGGCGAGAGAATCGCTTAAGCCCAGGAGTTGGAGGTTGATGTGAGCTGTGACACCACGACACTCTACACAGGGCGACATAGTGAGACTCTGTCTCAAACAAATAAATAAAATAAAATAAATAAAGGTAATATCACAGAAGTCAGAGCACAAAGACCCGGACACAAGGCCTAGATATAAGGCTAAATAGCTGTAAGGCAGAGGAAAAGTTTTATTAGTTCTAGGGGCCTCCTTTTCCTCTCCTTTAGATTTGTGAAAATTTAAAGAAATAATGTAATTGAAAGTGGTTTGGAAAGAGACAAGTGATTTACAAAGTAGGTTCTTTTTTTCCAAATTCCGGCCTGCATTATGTATATCCTACTGCTAATGTTCACTGGCCATTAATCAGAGATTAGAAAGAAGAAAGTAGACAATGCTTAGGTTTACTCATAGGTTTTTAGTATTCTTATATCACTTAATCATTGTTTTCCTTCCTATTTCGCAAAAATTTGTCAGATCTGAGCGCAAGATAGATATTATTCTTATTAACCCACTTGACCTTTTGTCTTTTGATGGGTTTCCAAACACTCTCTTTCTTCCCCAAAGAAATTCAAATGTCCTTAAAAAGCACAGTGCTACCAGGAAAACAAAACAACTCTGAGCAGCACAGATTTACTAAAAATAGCCATTCTAGACTAACTTGTTAACTGATGTTACTCTCTGAGCCAAAAGATGTTTCAATAGACTATGACCAGTTCCATTATTTCCAAAATCTGGGCAACACACATAGAAAACAAATTGTTTTTGAATACTTGAATTTGTGAGACTGTAACAATCTCTGAGAGAGAGGCTTGTACATAGCAGATGTTTTCATGATGCTAAACATTTGGGATTTTGCTGAAGAATCCATCTGGTGCTTCTGTGTGTTCATCTCTGCAGAACTGGCTCTACAACACACAGCTCTCATGACCTTTTAGGGAACCCAAACAAAGAAACCTAGTTATTAGTTATTAGACTTAAGTGAATATATCTATATTTAGAACAACTCAATATTATTCCCTTTTACCCTGTGAATTATAAAGGGCTTTTTGAGCTTTGAGACTTTGTGGTGCGGGCTATCAATAGGGTTAGGTGATATCTCAGGGTAGTTTTGATTTGCATTTTTGATGATTAGGGACATTTTTCAAATGTTTGTTAGCCATTTGTCTATCTCATAACTCAGCTATGCAAATACTATTTATTACTCACAGGCAGAACCAAAGCACAAATAGGGAACTGCCTAGATCCTGGTACAAAGTAGTCCTCATTGAAATTGTGTTTTCATTTCATTATTTACCATCTTTGAAGTTATTAAAAACTTTTCAAGCAAAGAAATAAATAACATAGTATTGGATTATAACCCAAAGCATAAAATATATATCCATGATTCTATACTGATACAAATAGATAGATAAACCAGGAGAACAGACAAATCTAAAGTACAGAAGAATTCAACATAACTTATGTAGATATGCCTGCTTAAGGAGAGAAAGAAAAACTCCCTACCCTCGTATGTGGGCTGTCCGAGGACCCCAGTATGAACCCAGGGGAAAAGGAACTGAAGACACCTGACTCACAGCTGATAGAGGCTAACATCAACAGTGACAGGTGTGTGGGCTTCCCTAGGATGTGAGGAGAACACCTACCGCTGGAGGCTCCCTCCCCAAAACACATAACCCTGCCTTAACCATGAGAAAAACACGAGATGAACTCAAATAGAGGGAAATTCTACAAAACAGTTGATTGGTACTCCTCAAAACTGTCAAGGTCATCAAAAACAAGGAGAGTCTGAAAAACTATCACAGCCATGAATAGCCAAAAGGGACAGGAAAGTTTAATAAAGCATGGTATTTTGGATGAAATCTTGGAACAAAGAAAAGACTATAAATAAAAACTAAGAAAATCCATATAAAGGGTGGATTTCAGTTAACATTAGTGTATCAATAACCGGCTCATTAGTTGTGACAAAGGCACCTTACTAATGGACGACATTAACAACGGGACAGAGTGGATGTGGGTATATCAACATTCTCTATTCTATTTTCATAACTTTTATAAATCTAAAAGTATTTTTAAATAAACATTTATTTAAAAAATTTTTCCTGTGAGTTTACCCTACCCCTTTCCATAGACCTAAAATGTACAAAAGCAAATTAAATATCCAAACTGTGTGTATACCCCTGTGATACTTTGAAATTAAAAAAAAAGAATTCCATCCCATTGTCCTTTCTAAATGAACATTCTATTTTACTTTTCTAAACATACTAAAATGAATAAAACACTAATTTGGAAAAGTTAAAAAAAAAAGTTTCTGCACAACTAATTCTATTGTATAAATAAAGGCAGTGTTTGGTAGGTGACGATAGTAATACATGATAACAATGTATTATAGAAGACACATTTGGAATACCTTAGTCTAACCCTCATCACTATTTTTTTGTCCTTCACGCATTTCATAGATGAAAATATTGAACGTGAAGTATTTAAGGGAAGCATTTATACACAAATTATGTTTGGCTAAAACAACTCTTTAGTACTGCTGATAAAAACTTTTTAACTCCAGGTAACTCTGAGAAGGATGATATCAGGGACCACACATTAACTATCAGGACTTGGATTTTACCTCCAACTCCTTTATTACCTCTGACAAATAACTCCCCTCTTTGACCCTCACCTCCCTATCTGGAGAAATAGAAGATTGATCTACAAGAAAAAAACCAACAATCCCATACATCAATGGGGAAGAGAGATGAATAGAATCTTCTCTAAAGATGACAGACAAATGGCCAGTAAACACTTGAAAAAATGCTCATCATCCTTAATCATTAGAGAAATGCAAATTAAAACCACCCTGAGATACCATCTAACTCCAGTGAGAATGGCCTATATCACAAAATCTCAAGATTGCAGATGCTGGCGCAAATGTGGGGAGAAAGGAACACTTTTACACTGCTGGTGGGACTGCAAACTAATACAATCTTTTTGGAAGGAAGTATGGAGAAAGCTCAAAGAACTCAACCTAGACCTCCCATTTGATCCAGCAATCCCATTGCTGGGCATCTATCCAGAAGAAAAATTTTATTATAAAGACGTTTGTACGAGGCTGTTTGTTGCTGCCCAATTTACAATTGCTAAAGTGTGGAAACAGCCTAAATGTCCTTCAACCCAGGAGTGGATTGGTAAGCTATGGTATATGTATACCATGGACTAATACTCAACCATCAAAAACAATGGTGACTTTGCAGTGTTTGTAGTAACTTGCTTGGAGGTGGAACATATTATTCTTA
>CAUYRH010070121.1:0-12482 GCA_963574655.1 Perodicticus potto
CCAGCCACGTACACCTGAGCTGGCGGGTTCGAATCCAGCCCGGGCCCGCCAAACAACAATGACGGCTGCAACCAAAAAATGGCCGGGCATTGTGGCAGGCGCCTGTAGTCCCAGCTACTTGGGAGGCAGAGGCAGGAGACTTGCTCAAGCCCAGGAGTTAGAGGTTGCTGTGAGCTGTGATGTCACAGCACTCTATCCAGGGTGACAGCTTGAGGCTCTGTCTTAAAAAAAAAAAAAAATCTTCACAATCTCTAGTTAATTCTTATTACATGAATTCAAAAGTCTGCACGTCTTTTAGAAGATATTAATTTTTCTTATTCTAAAGTCCCATCTGCTTGGTCTGTTACCTGCGTCTCCTCAGAGGTAAATCCCTTCACTTGTTGATCTGGGTACTTGTGATTTCTGATGTCAGCTTTCCTGGAACATTTGGTTATTCTTGATTGTTCCTTCATCTTCATCTTCAGTAGCTGAAGCACTGGCAAATTGTTCCCTAGAAGTGGAAGGGGTCCAACAATTGCTTGCAAAGGATGGGCTCTGCCACACCCCCACCGCCTCATTCCTTCTAAGACTTTCCACGCCCCAAGAAATTCCTTGTTTAATACCAAACCTACCATATGCACTTGTCCCAGGTATCCACCCTGGTGGATGAGAGTACCTGGCCTAAGGTGGAGGCAGTGTAAGTGGGGGCTTCTCACAGTCCTGCTGTTACCCCACCCAGTCTGCTTCCCTAGGGCCCCCTTCCTCTGTCAGCTCCAGCCACCTCCACCCCAGGGCCCTCTTGGAGACCTTCCCACTGTTATTTCCTTGGTTAATCTGACCCCATCTGCCTTTCCTCTTCCCTCACAGGGTATGATCCATCTTATTATTCTTAAGCACATATATATACTTTGTAAAGAGTCTTTTCTGCGTTTCTGTGGTGTTTTGGTTGGAAGGAGAAAGGTTGCCAGGGGTCTTCAGAATGCCTTTTTCTATTACCTTCTTCAGGCCTTCATATTACTAATCTAGAGAGAAGTCCAAAACTATCTTCTGATTCTGACATTCGCTGCTGTTAGTTCAGCCTTTGCAAGATGCCAGGCAATGCATGGAACACTGTGTGTGCCTCCCCTTATTAATACTCGCAGCACTCCATACGGGTGGTCCAATTAATAGCCCCATTTAATAGATGGGCAAACTAAGGCAGGTAGATGTTCCTTGTGTCTGGTCACACAGTACAGCTAGTCGTAATAGAAGTGGAATTTGAGTTTAAATATGGCTGATTCCAGGACCCCAGCACTTGGCCGCTCTACTATTTTACCTTAAATTATGTTGCTTATGCCATATTGCATTTCTTTTTTTTTTTTTTTTTTTGCAGTTTTTGGCTGGGGCTGGGTTTGAACCCACCGCCTCTGGCATATGGGGCCGGTGCCCTACTCCTTTGAGCCACAGGCACTGCCCCCATATTGCATCTCTTGATATCCATTTATACATGTATTAAAGGAGACTAGAGTAGTGCACTTGTTCTCAGTGGGGGCAACTTTGTTCCCCAGGGATATGTCATATGTCTAGAGACATGTTGGGTTAGCGCATCACGGTGGGGGGCTGTGTGCTACTGGCATCTAGTGCGTGGAGGCAGGGATGCCACTAAACATTCTATAGCACACAGGTCACTCCACAACGAAGAGTTACTCAGCCCTACACATCAGCAGTTCTAAGTGCTGCCAGCAGACACCTCCAGGTAGACCCTCTGAAACCTCTCAGACCCCTCAGAGTCCCTGGTGCTCTCCCTGACCTCCCTCGTCAATAATGTCAGTGGTAAATTCAGGCCCAGGCTGGCCACTGTGAAAGAGTGGATTTCAAAAGCGACAGCCATGAGGGATACATCCTCTGTCCCAGGGGCTCCCAGCCTCACTAAACTTCACACAAGCCCCTTAGCACGGAATTCACGTTCATAGTGAACAGGACGGAAAGACCACGATATGAACGCTGCGGGTTCTCCCTTGGTGTTTTCTTTCTCTCCATCTCAAACAGGTAGAGCCTCTCTGCTCAGCTTCTTATCTGCGTGGATCTTTGTGTTGGTGGAAAGCAGAAGCCCCTCCAAGTCCAGGGAGCCAGAAATGGAGGTGCCAGTGGCACATAAAGCAGGGTGCATGGGGGACAGCCCCTAGGCCTGGGGAACCCAGTTTTGTCACAGGAACATAGGCCCCAAACAGGCCTCCACAGCAGGGTGACCAGGGGACCAGGGGATTCTCCCAGACAACCACAGCAGAAACGCTACCCTGCCCAAGGGATTCCGGAGGGTTCTACACAGCTGCGTTCCCAGTAAGAGGCAGAGGGTACCCTGCCTGAGGCACTCATGTGGGAAGCAGGCAAGGCGTCCTACAAGCAGATTGAGGCGGGCTGAGCCAGGCCTCTCCACCCTCTATGGGAGCACACTGTGGCCTGTGCTGTTACAGAGCTGCAGGGCCTGACAATGGGGCATCTTCCAGCCATTTGGGACCTCTGGTTCCCAGGGACTTACTTAAAAATGCCTGCTGCTGCCCTCTTCCTGTGCCACCTGGGAAGCTGGGCCTCATCAAAATGAACAGAACAGGGACAGGGGTGGACAGCAAGGAAGGCCTCGCACTGGACCCTGTCCCGGGCCCAGTGTGCCCAGTCAGGGTGGTGGTGATCTGACCCAGCCTGCTGTCCTCTCCACTCCCCACCTGCGGACAGGAACAATGGTCAGAAAGAAGAGGTGGCAAAGCTAGAAAGTTTCCTGCTTAGAGCCCCATCCCAAATCCCTGGGGACCAGCCTCAGCCCCAGGAGCCTTGGGCAAGAGCATTCCGGGTACTGGACTCTCCGTGCATCCGATTTCCCTATTGGCCCACAGGAACATTTTGGAGATCGTTAATCTTCATTTCTGATTGATTTTCTGTCAATATTTCCCTGCCGCGCCCCCGCCCCAACCTTTCCATCAGGCGGTTAATGAGCTGTAAACGAAAGCTGGGAGGCGCTGGGGGAGTGGTTTCCTAGAAGCCTTTGAATAGAGAATCGAGGTAGGACCAAACAGGCTGCACCCTCCGGGTTTGCTGTGGGCCTAGTGTGTCTAGTTTTTCTCGGTGAGGTTCCCTGGGATGGAAGAAGTGAGCACACTCCCTCCCCACCTCTTGGCAAAGCAAGTAACTGTTCCCTACCACCAGGCGAGTGCACCGGAGTAAACCCGAAACCTCCCTCTCCGCCTCCCGCCCCGTGCGGAGTCTTTTCTCGGGGTCAAGGGCTCCAGAAGGTTCAACTGCAGAGGTGGTGAACCCAGGAGCCTGCGTAGGTGTCCGATCCTCTCCGCAGAGCCGACATAGGATTCAGCGGGAAGAAGTCGAAGTTCCCCTGTGGGAGGGGAGGCCTGGGCTCACCCACACGGCAGGCTTGTCCCTGGAGGTGCATAAGGGGCCTCGAGGCTCCCAAAACTGACCATGGATGGAGAGGACGTGCTGGACTCCACAACCCGGTCAGTGTCAGCCCTGTAATGTCAGGCAAGACGCCCGGTCTCTTTTCTCCATCAGACAAAGTGACTAATTCCTTTCCTCCCTGCCTCCCTGGGGTGCTGAAAGGATCCTGGACGTAAGGTTTTGGGAATGTCTAAAGGTGTTACAGAAGTCAGGTGGGGCCCCTCGAACCCCAGCTCTCCCGAGGTCCTCTATCTGTCTACACCAATACCCCCAACCCCCGCGCGCTTGCCCCAGCCAAGGCCCAGGAGTTTCACTGCAGCCCGTCTGAATGTTAACATGCAGGGAAAACTTCAAGGAAAACATACAGCTGATAAAAATTTAATGCTATATGTAACAAAGCAGAATGAATATTTAATCCGTGCTTTTATGCGAAACCACATAACCAAGCAGCCCCACGCGGCGGCCCCTCCCCGCGCCCTGCGCCCGGCAGCGAAGCAGTTAAGCTGCTGGCAACAAGCAGCTCCTAATAAACACTCGGCTAATTCTGTAGGAAAAGCACTAATTAGAAAAGCAATAATAATCGGTGTAATTGCTCTAAATTACCCTCCTAACAGAGAACGGCTCTTGGAGCCGGGAACGCAGCTGCCGCCGCCCAGCTCTACACGGCCCTGCGCTCTGCTACCCCCTGGCGGTCACTTTGTGCAGTGCCCGCTGCGCCACTTGAAGCCACAGCGCCAGCCCCGGCGCTCGCGCGCCCCCTGGTGCCCTCACCGCCGTACTGATCCAAGGATGGCTCACGGGATCTGTCCCTCCGCCCTCCGCCCTCCGCCCTCCGCCTCTCTCCCTGAGGCTGCTGAGAAGGAACCAACATCACCTGGGCTGGACCCAAGAAGGAGAAAACAGAGCCAAAATAATAATTGAAGACGTGGACCTCTAAAGAGTTCCTGGAATTCGGGATGGTGTGGATTTGGGGGATCGTTTTAGGAATGGGATTGAAACAGGCAAGTCCAAGAAAAGAGTAGAACCTTCCTCAAACGTGGGAGGTCAGGATTGTAGGGGAGACAAGATGACAAGAACGTGCTCTACGGAGAGGGCCAGCCCGGCTGAGCATTTAGAAGCTTCTGGGTGGTCAGGGCTGAAATTAACAAGGAGGCTGTATCTTTCCAGGGGATATGCAGAGCAGCAACAGGGTCACTACAGGATCCACCCATCCCTGCCAAATGTGCTGCTTGCCCGTTGGGGCAAGTTGGGGCCCTTGGCCCTGTGCCTCAGCCCTCCTCAGACGTGGGCGGGGTCATCCAGATCCCTGCTGGGTTGTCAGTCTTACACACAAATAGACATGCACACACGTAGACACACGTGTGTGTGTATGCTTGCATGGACACACACGTAGACAGGCAAGCATATACACACACTAAAGGAGCTGCTTAGGATCAGTCCCTCTTGGTACGCACAGTGCACTTAGTAACTACTGGGTGGATGTGTGCCCCAAACAGGCACACCAACCAGGAAGAAAGAGCAGCTTCTGGATGGGATGACAGACCGTGAAGCTGGGACCAAAGGCACCAGTAAGAACCAGAGGAGGTCTACGATGATGACCAGAGGACCTTGATGACTGAGTGCTCAGGAAAGACCCCTGGAGGAGGGTAGGCCCCAGCAGGTCCCCGGAAGCTAACAAGAGAGGTTTAGAATGAAGACCCAGGGAGTTCAGGGGGTTCCTGGATCCCCCCAACCCCTCAGCAAGTGAAACCGGAAGAATGTGTTCCAAAGAAAACCAAAATACTGCTCCCCTGTCCACCAACCCTAACCTAATAATGTCCTCCCTTCCAAACCCCATCCTCTTCTATTTTAAAGGAAGCTGAGTGGGTGGGACTGCAAGGAGGCTGTCCCTCCTGCCCAAGGCACCAATGCCCTGGCACTGCCCCTTCTGCCCAAGGCCTACAGACCCTCCACACTCTCCCCCGTCCCACCTGCCACCATCACTAACCATGGTGATTCCCTGGCAAGTCTTGCTCCTCCTGCTTTCTGCCCTGAAGCCTGGGACCTGACAGTACTTCAGTCTTAAGGAAGCCTAAAGATCAAGGAGCCCTGGCTGGAAACCAAGGGACTGTTCTCTCCAGCTGCCCTCCATGTGACTGCTTCACAAGGCTGAAGCTTTTGGCTAAAAAAAAAATCCTGAAAGGTAAAGGGATAGATGTCCATGACATAAAACGTGCATTCTCCCTGCAAGAAGCCTTCCCTGACTTATTTGTAATTGCAGAACAACCTTGAAATACACATATATGGCAGTGTTTGGGGGATAGGGCGTCTCTATCAAATGAAGGGTTAATCTAAATCAGTAGTTTTCAGAGGGAGCCACTTGTTAGGCATGTTCTACTCATGTGCCTCAGGGCTTACTGGGAATATGTGGATTAGAAGGGGACAAGGGGGCGGTGCCTGTGGCTCAGTGAGTAGGGCGCCGGCCCCATATACCGAGGATGGGAGCATTTGAACCTGGCCCCTGCCAAAACTGCAGTAAAAAAATAGCCGGGTTTTGTGGTGGGTGCCTATAGTCCCAGCTACTTGGGAGGCTGAGGCAAGAGAATCACCTAAGCCCAAGAGCTGGAGGTTGCTGTGAGCTATGATGCCACAGCGCTCTACTAAGAGTGTCAAAGTGAGACTTGGTCTAAAAAAACAAAAAAAAATGGGGACAAGGACTCCTGGGCCCCAACTTCACCTCTATGGAGGCCCTTCAGTCTGGTAGCCACATGCATAGGCTGGGAACCAGACTGCCTGGGTTCAAATCCTGGCCCTTTCACTGATCTGCTATGTGACCATAGGCAAGTTTCTTAATTTCTCTGTGCCTTATTTTCCTTATCTATAAAATGAGGATGCAAGTAATGGTAACTTAACTCATGAGTTCATTGGGAAAACTCATTAAATCATCATATAGATGTGTTTGGCACACAGCAATACTCAATAAATGTTAGCTATTAATATAATTTGATTGATACAAAAGAATTTCACATATTACACTTGAAAACATGTTTAAAAACACTTAATTTTTGATCTCCAATGTCCCCTCTGGCTCTAAAATTCTATGGTTTTAAAGTGATTACTTTTCATTCACTTTTGCCCTTGCATCTGCTGTTCTCTACCTGATACATCATTTCCTCTTGTCTGCTTGGTAAACTTGGACTTGTCTTTCAAGTCTCAGTGTAACAACTGCCTCCTCTGAGAAGCTTTCTGTACCTGCTGCGAGAAGAATCAGCCCAGTAGCTCCTTCCCCAGGTGCCTGCACACTTTCTAAATAACACTCTCAGTCTTCACTACCTGTAGTATCCTGCTCACCTGCCTCCTTGCCCCGCTCCTATGGGAACCACAGCACCTAGAGAGCCTACCTAGCTTTGTATCCCCCCACACCTGGCCTAGAGCAGACTGCCTGATTGGTATGCTCATTAATAATTCACAGTGAGGAAACTGAGGCACAGAGGTGCAAAATAAGCAGTTGGAAATGCTCAGAAGTCAGAGTTAGGAGGAGAAACCAGACCTCTGGTCTACTAGGCAGGCCAGGACGCTTCTCCCCTAAGGCAGACCTCACAATCTCAATTCCAGGGCAGGCTTTGGCAAGCCAGGTGGGAGGTGTCTCCATTAGAGTTGAGAAGGGCTTAAGGTTGCGGACCAGCACCCCCACCATCACACACAGAAGCACTGGCATTTCTGAGTGGGCATGGGGTACCATGTCATAGCTCAGCAGTTCTCAACCTGTGGGTCACGACCCCTTTGGACTGTATTAAAGGTTCACGGCATTAGGAAGGTTGAGAACCACTGTCATAGCTGGACCATTGCTATAGCTTATGATTGGCCTCCCTACCTCCCCCTATGTCCTGCCTCTAGCCCTTCCCCAACTTTGAAGCCAGAGTGACTCAATGAAAAAAGAGTCAGGTTATGTCACTTCCTGATCAAAACTATCATGGCCCATCTCACCCAGGATTAAAGCCAAAGCCTTTCCAATGGCTCCAAGGCCCAGACCAGACACAGCCTCTACCATTTTCCCCCCTGTTCATTGTGCTCTGGCCATGTTGGCCCACTCAGTGTTTGCAGACATCAGGCACAGTCCCAACCAGAGCTAATGTCCTTTCCTCTGCCACATCTTGTAGGTCATTCTTCAAATGCCCCTCAGAGAGACCTATCCTGACCATACCTAAAGAACATTCCATCGTGCCCCACCCCCTTACTCATCTTTCTTCACAGAACCTCTTCACCTGACATATAACGCTATTTATTTATTTACTTTTGTCTCCCCCACTGGACTGGAGAATCCATAAAAGCAGGTTTGTCTTTTGCTTTTTGTTCACTGTTATAGCCCCACATCTGAAATTGTTTCTGCCACATAATCTGAGTTCAGTAAATGCTAAATTAATGTAAATGTTATAAAGCCACAAAGAAATAAATTTCTAATGGTGGAATTTCAGGCAGCACACACTGCAGATGGATTTGATGCAATGTCAGGCATGGTAGATGCCCCAAACCTATTTGTGTACTGACAGACTTTTTTTTTATTTTCTGCAGTTTTTTTTGGCCAGGGCTGGGTTTGAACCCACCACCTCTGGTATATGGCCCCCTGACAGACCTTTTTTAATGACTTCTGTAAGTGCCCTCCCTAGGCTTGCTTATTAGGAAAACATACAAATTACGGTCACCTTATGCTGTTGGGTGGTTTGGTTGATTGGCTAATTTTGTGACTGTGAGTCCTGGGGGCCCACCCAGTTTTCTCCACAATGTGAGATTCACCTAGACACACACAGTAGACACCACCCTTTCTCCCAATCAATTGTCTCCCCTACTTGAAGGCCCCACCCCAACTTGCTTCTGGCCCAGCCAAATGGAAAATTTAATTTCCAACTAATTAGCTGTGAATTTGGTGCCCCTCATCAAGTTACAGGACTGCCCCTCTCCCAAGAGAGGGGGGCTCCCCACCCACATGTGGCCAACATTTGACACTGCCTCTCTGAGGAGGGAGACAAAGGCCCCCGGCCCTGCCATTGTCACTGCTCTGAGTTCACAGGCAGGCAGACACAAAGGCTGGATGAATTCTTCATGACCCTCTGAAAGGGAGGTTCCTCCAGGCCTCTCCTATCTGTGGCCCCAGTGGGCCCTTGAATGGGGAAGAAGAACACTACCTTCCCAAACAACCAGGGTCCTTTCTTGGGTCTTCTACCAAGGCTGCCTAAATCTCTTTCCCCAGCCTCCTGCCCTTGGAGATGCCAACCATGCAGATTTGCTGAAACCAGAATCCCGTTCAGGTCAAGGCAAGGTCACCCCTGCATCCCTAGTGATTCCCCTTCCTTCCCAACCTGCGCACTACTGCTGAGTGAGGCTTCTGAGGAGCTGTGGGTGAGACCTTGGTTCTCTGGAAGGGGCTGTCCCCTTCCCTGCTCCAGAAGGGGTCTCTGGGGAACAAGTGGGCCTCCTTCTGCAGAGAAAGGTCTGAGGAGGAAGGGCCATACGCGCTGTCTGGTCTTCCTCTCCATCCCCCAGGGAGGCCCATTCTGCAGTGCCCTCTACTGAAGGGTCCCGTGCTGTGCAAGGACTGCAGAATTCTCAAGGGGTTGTGACTCCCTGAATGTCCAAACCATTGTCACCTGCCCTCAGGGTGCTCCCTCCCCCAAGAGGTCCTCAGAGAGAAAAGCCGGAAGTCTTCTGATCAAGCCCCTTTTCCAGAGATAACGAAGATGCAGGGGGGGAGGACAGGCCTGGAGGAGGAGCTGGGAATTGAGTTAATGAGCTATGTATTTTCCTCTTCCTACAATCCACAGTTTTTGATCCAGACACCAATTTAACTTAGCTGTGGGATAATTTATCATGAGGCCGTTAGAATGCTCAAGCTGGAGTGGGATCTGGAAGGTTGGGCAAAGCAGGGCCAGAGAGAACAGGGGGCTAGTCAAAGCCCTCCTACCAGTCCTTACAGGGGGAGGCGCAGTCCCTGTACCAGGGACCAAGGGTTCCTCAAAGGCAGAGCTAGGATAAGACCAGGAAAGGAGCAAAGGGCCCCACTACAGCAGGAGAGAGCCCTGGGCGGGTAAAAAAAGAGCCTCACTTCTCCCTGGGCACGGGATTGTATCTGTGTAACTCTCCAGAGCCTGGGACTCTGGTACTTCCTGCAGATTTGTTGGATCTATATGATTCATGGATTGAAGGTTAGATTGGTGTGATTGGACCCATGGATTAATGAGTGAGCTCTAGTCAAATCTTGTATGCACCCCCAAATGTGACAAAATCGGGATATTCTGGCCTCATTTCTTGTCCTTCATATGTGCTTCCCTTATAGTCGAAACACAACTCCTAGGAAAGAAACTCATTTTACACATAAGTTGGGTGACCTTATGTTCTGGCTGGCCCAGACAGCTTACCCAGTTTCTGCCTATTGACACATGGCTATTATTAATTATAATCCCTTTCACTCACAAAATCATCCTGCTGTGGATAATAAATACAGTTAGTCTACAGAAGAGGAAACTGATGCTGAGACGCAGGTACTGCCCAGCTAGTCTGTGGCCCATGCTCAGGTCTCCTGCTATCCTCTGCTCTTCCCCTAAGCTAAATTATCACCAAGAACCAAGGCCTTGTACTCAAAGCTCAAAGTTATAGAAGCGAACCTAACCTGTCTACTAGGACCTCCTCCTCCAGGAAGCCCTCCTTGACCAGACAGCCTGCAAGGAACACATCTGAGCCCTGCCAACACTTACTATCTAGTCCTGCACACAGCACTAACCTTATTTCTCCACCAAAACGTGGCCAGGCCAGAGAGAAGTGTGGAAGAGGGGACGGAAGAGTAGCAGGGGGCAGATGGCTGGGGTCTGGAATCAGTCACTGCACATTTCTCCCCTGGGCACCCCAAACTTAGCTGTGGCCTGGAAGATGGGGAGTCATACCTCTAGATGGGACTAGAATTAAAATTGATTCAGCCATTTGCCTCATGCGGCCCTAGGTAGGGAAGAAAGCCAGGCCTTTTCTACTAAGAACCCTGAAAGGATGCTTTTCTGATGATCTGTGGTTCTGACTTTCTTCCATCCCTTTTCTGTGGGCTGCAGACCCACTTTCTGGCCTCTGTTATGTGGCCAACCTATTTAACTGCCATGCTTCCTGCACATGGCATTAGGCACCAGCTAGGGTAGTGGATTCTCTCTCCCCTTCTCCTCTCGGGAGGACATGTGGAGCCCCTCTTCTCCACTGGCACCAGTCTTCCCATCTCTGTATAGACCATTGTCTCACTGTCGGGATCTGCTGGAACCCTGCCTCTTGCCTGCTGAAGACTAGCCATGGTCCACTCACTGGAATGTAGCACCACCTAGTGTCAGCCTGCAGCCTGACAGTGCTGCTGGTGAGATTTCAGTGCAGAAACAAGTCTTTTTGAATACCAGCTGTTCAAGACATATCAAGCCATCAGGTCAGGCAAAAGATCACAAAGACAGACAGACAAAACCCTGAGACCTGCTCCTTACACCCAAAAGCACTTGTGTCCCGGTGGAGACCTGGGTCTAACATGACACAATAGAAGCAGTATAGTGTGATGCTATAGGCGCAAGCTTCTAAGTCAGACCATCCAGGGTTCAAATCCTAGCTCTGGCACTTACTAACTGTGCCGTCCTGGACATATTATTTAACCCATGTAAGCCTCAGATTTTTCTTTTGTAATATGAGAATAATAAAAGTAGCTCTCTTAAAGAAATGATGTAAGCAACTACATTGAAGTATTAAAACACTTAGCACAGGGTGGCACCTGTGGCTCAAAGGGGTAGGGTGTAGGCCCCATATGCCGGAGGTGGCGGGTTCAAACCCAGCCCCAGCCAAAAAAACAAAAAACAGCACAGTAGTTGACAGACAGTAAATAATTTTTTAATGGGCATTATAATAACCAAAATGATAAAATTATTAGTTTAGACTAAGTCTTGTAAGAATTTAGGAAAAGGTCAACCAACTGGAAACTGAATTACGACAAAGAGCATAAAGGATGAGGTATGAAATGAAGAGGGCCCACAAAAAATGTAGGCTCTGTGACCATGAGTGTGTCAACAGACCTTATCTGTAAGTGAGAGTAAAATGAAGTACTTAAGGCCAGGCTCAGTGGCTCATGCCTGTAATCCCAGCACTTGGGGAGGCCAAGGAGAGAGTATTACTTAAAGCAGGAGTCTGAGACCAACCTGAGCAACATAGTAAGATCCTGTCTCTACCAAAAAAAAATGTTTTGAAAAAGTGCTCAAAGGTAAGGACCTCAGCTAGGTAATCCTAGGCGTAAACAGTGATGAACATGTACTGAGCACTTGTGAAGTGCCAGACTTTGGGGAGTCAGAGATGAAAAAATATAGCCACTGATCTTAAAATCACCAGCTAGCCCACATCACAGAGAGAAGAGCTTATGAGCTCCTGATCCCCACCCAATCATCCAAACCACACCTAGCAAGTGTGGGTGAAGATTGTCTGTTAGTTCTGTGTTCTCAGCAGACAGAATATCCAGGATCCCAACTCCCCAAAAGGGCCAAGTGTTTTGGAGAAATCAGATGGCAGATGGTGATCAAGATCACTGGCCCAATCTTATTCCTCCCAGCCTTGCAGGCTGCCTCCCTTTCCTGCTTTCATCCGGAATCTGGAGTGTCTGGAGTGGAAGTGTCTGTTTCTACCCACTAGATTGGAAAATATCATAATTCATGCAACATTGAGGTAGAGCTTCAGAAGGACCTTGCCTAGTAGTATAGAATAATTAGCTCTAAACTAAATGGTGCTCTGGTTTTGCCTGACACATTTCTAAAGTAAGACTCAAAGAATCAATCTGTTTCCAACCAATTCGACTGCATCCCAGAATAAAGCTCAAGAATATTTAAAGGAGGGGGAGAGAGGACCTCAGGCATCTCTGGCAGGCAGGATCTATCCAGGAACTTCCCCTTGGGGACACAGGGAGACAGCGTGAGGCTTCTGGACACCCTGAGGAAGGCAAAAGCGGCGGAGACTGGGCAAGTGGTTGCGTCTGTTCACTCGGTCTGATCCTGTCGGCGGCTGTGGGTGGGGCAACAGTGGGACTGCAGGCTGGAAAGGCCTTG